>CABHOG010000174.1:94949-130933 GCA_902168055.1 Aratinga solstitialis
CAGCAGTGTGCGCTCACAGCCCAGAAAGCCAACCGTATCCTGGGCGGCATCAAAAGGAGTGTGACCAATAGGTCGAAGGAGATGATCCTGCCCCTCTACTCTGCTCTTGTGAGACCTCACTTGGAGTATTGTGTGCAGTTCTGGTGTCCTCAACCTAAAAAGGACATGGAACTGTTGGAACAAGTCCAAAGGAGGGCCGTGAGGATGGTCAGAGGGCTGGAGCACCTCCCATATGAAGATAGGCTGAGAAAGTTGGGGCTGTTCAGACTGGAGAAGGCTCAGCTGCGTGGAGACCTCATAGCATCATTCCAGTATATGAAGATGGCCTACAAGGATGCTGGGGAGGGATTCTTTATTAGGACTGTAGTGGTAGGACAAGGGGTAATGCGTTTAGTCTTAAAGAGGGGAAGTTTAGATTGGATATAAGGAAGAAGTTATTTACTGTGAGAGTGGTGAGGTGCTGGAATGTGTTGCCCAGGGAAGTTGTGAATGCTCCATCGCTGGCAGTGTTCGAGGCCAGGTTGGACAGAGCCTTGGGTGGCATGGTTTAGTGGGAGGTGTCCCTGCCCTTGGCCAGGGGGCTTGGTACTTGATGATCATAAGGTCCTTTCCAACCGTAACTGTTCTGTGATTCTATGTTTGTGTAGATTTTGGTAACTTTTTTTTTTTTTTTTTTTTTTTAATCTGTTGGATAAAGCATGTTGTCATGGTTTAAGCCCAGCTGGTAACTCAGAGCCACGCAGCTGCTTTGCTTACTCCCCCTGCTCCTGCAGGGACAGGGAGGAAGATCAAATTTGCTACATGGATGTGTACAGAATAGTGACAATGTGGGCCCCCTCCGGAAGCTATCAGGAGAACTGGCTACCCTGGTTTGGAGAAGGCTGATGTTCTTAATGACTTCTTTGCCTCAGTCTTCATTAGCAAACGCTCTGACCATGCAGCCCAAGTTTTGTAAGGCAGATGCAGGGACTGTGAGAATGAAGACCTTAGGCCCATTGTCGGAAAGGAGCAGGTTCAAGATCATCTTAAGATCCTGAATGTGCACAAGTCCATGGACCTCATGAAATCCATCTGCGGGTCCTGAAGGGGCTGGCCAATGAATTTGCTAAGCCCCTGTCCTTCATATTTGAAAAAACATGGCAGTCAGCTGCAGTTCCCAGTGCCTTGAGAAAGGGAAATATAACCCCATCTTCAAGAAGGGGAAAATGCAAGACCCAAGGAACTTACAGACCACTCAGTCTCACCTCTGTGCCTGGGAGGATCATGGAGTAGATTCTCCTGGAAACCATGCTAAAGCACATGAAAAACAATAAGGTGATTGATGACAGCCACCAGGGCTTCAGTAACGGCAAATCATGTCTGACAAATTACATGGTTTAAGCCCAGCCGGTAACTCAGAACCATGTAACCACTCACTCACTCGCTCCTCCACTTCTTCCTTCCCCTGCTCCCGGAGGAGGGATGGGGAGGAGAATTGGAAGAGTGTAACTCCCACAGGTTGAGATGAGTATAGTCCAGTAACTAAGCTATAATACAAAACCACTACTGCTACCACTAATAATAGTAATGATAAAGGAAATAACAAGGAAAGAGAGAATGCAACTGCTCACTACCCACGGAACGGTACCCAGCCTGACCCCAGCAGTGAGGTGGGCCTTCCAGGTAACTCCCCCCAGTTTATATACTGGGCATGATGTGCTGTGGTATGGGATACCACTTTGGCTAGTTTGGGTCAGGTGTCCTGTCTCTGCTTCCTCCCAGCTTCCCCTCCTCCCAGGCAGAGAATGCAACTGAGAAAGTCCTTGGTCAGAGTTAACATTACTTAGCAACAGCTAAAACCATTGGTGTTATCAGTGTTCTTGCCAGGCTGAAGGTCAAAAACACAGTACTGCACCAGCTACTAAGAAGGAGAAAAATGACTGCTACTGTTCAATCCAGGACAGTATCCACCCCTTATTCCATACCATTCACATCATGCTCAGATCTCATATATGTACACCCACACACACAGATATAATTTCTTAGTCCAAGGACCATTCCCTATGAAGCCGCTGAATTCATCCAGTCCATCTCTTGTAACAGTCTTTCAGAGCAGGTGAGACTGTGCAGTGTTGGATTGTTGCCTGCTGATGACACCGTGGAACATCTGGTCACTGCTGAGCTTGTTTGATATTGTCAAAGTTCATTTTTTGTTGCGATGATGATTGGAGGTAAGTCAGGGTCAATTGCTGGTGACCTAAAGACATCTAGTTGGTGGGCTATAAAAGTGCTACATAGCAGGCAACAGCATACAGTTGAGTTCATTGGCTGTTTTCCCCCAAAATCAAATCCCCTTGAGGTACGCATCAGACTTCCCCATCTTCCCATGTTACCCACCAAATATATCCAGGTCCCTGAACAAAAGCAATTGCACAAATGGGTTTGTGTTTACCTGAAACAGGAATAGGCCAGACTGTCTTCCCCAGCAATTTCTTTATGTGCACCATAGGAACTTTATTGCACTCTACAATATGTAAAAGTTCTGACTGGGCTGGGCCAGCCCTGTTGGCAGATCCTCTGGTGTTGACCAACCAGGTGGCTTTTGGTAAATGTATATCCCAATGTTTGAAAGTCCCACCACCCATTGCTCTCAATGTAATTTTTAGCAGCCCTTTGTAATGTTTGGTTTTCCCAGAGGCTGGTGCATGGTAGGGGATGTGATATACCCACTTAATGCCATGCTCTTTGGCACAAGTGTCTATAAGGTTGTTCTAGAAATGAGTCCCATTGTCTGACTCAATTTTCTCTGGAGTTCCGTGGAGTTCCACAAGATTTGTTTCTCAAGGCCCAGGATAGTGTTCCAGGCAGTGGCATGGGGCACAGCATATGTTTCCAGCCATTCCGGTGGTTGTTTCCATCATGGTAAGCACATGGCGCTTTCCTTGGCGAGTCAGTGGGAGTGTGATAAATCAATCTGCCAGGCCTCCCCATATTTGTACTTCAGCCATCATCCTCCATACCAAAGAGACTATAACCACTTGGTTTGCTTAAGTGCAGCACATGTTTCACAGTCGTGAATAACCTGGGCAACAGTGTCCATTGTCAAGTCCACCCCTCAATCACGAGACCACCTATATGTTGCATCTCTGCCCTGATGGCCTGAAGTGTCATGGGCCCACAGGGCCAAAAATAATTCACCCTTATTTTGCCAATCTCAGTCCATCTGAGCCACTTCAGTCTTAGCAGCTTTATCCACCTGTTGGTTGTTCTGGTGTTTCTCAGTGGCCTGTCTCTTAGGTACATGAGCATCTACGTGGCATACCTTCACCACCAGGTTCTGCACCCGGGCAGCGATATCTTGCCACAGTGCAGCAGCCCAGATGCGTTTACCTCTGCGTTGCCAGTTGCTCTGCTTCCATTGCTGCAAACCCCCCCCCCCCCAGGGCATTTGCCACCATCCATGAGTCAGTATAGGGATAAAGTACTGGCCACTTTTCTCGTTCAGCAATGTCTAAGGCCAGCTGGATGGCTTTCACCTCAGCAAACTGACTCGATTCACCCTCTCCTTCAGCAGTTTCTGCAACTTGTTTTCAGGGACTCCATACAGCTGCCTTCCATCTCCGATGCTTTCCCACAATGTGACAGGACCCATCAGTAAAGAAGGCATATTGCTTTCCATTTTCTGACAGTTTTTTATATGGTGGGGCCTCTTCAGCACACATCACCTCCTCCTCTGGTGACATTCCAATATCTTTGCCCTCTGGCCAGTCCATGATGACTTCTAGAATTCCTGGACAACTGGGATTTCCTATTTGAGCTCGTTGTGTAATTAGTGTGGCCCACTTAATTACTCCATGTAGCATCAGTTGCATGATGTGTAGAGGAGACCCTGCCTTTTGAACATCCAGCCCAGCATGGGCAACCGGGCTGCCAGGAGGAGCTGTGCTTCAGTGCCAGTCGCTTCTGAAGCAGCTTAAACTCCTTCATAGGCTGCCAGTATCTCTTTTTCAGTTGGGGTATAGCTGGCCTCAGATCCTCTGTATCCCCGACTCCAAAAGCAGAGGGGTCGGCCTCGAGTCTCCCCTGAAGATTTCTGCCAGAGGCTCCAGGTAGGACCATTCTCCCCGGCTGCAGTGTAGAGCACATTTTTTACATGTGGCCCAGTCAGGACTGGTCTGAGGGCTACTGCATGAACTATCATTTAATTTGCTCAAAGGCTTGTTGTTGCTCAGGGCCCCATTTCAAATCATTCTTCTTTTGGGTCACATGATTGAAAGGGTTTACAATCAGACTGTAATTTGGGATGTGCATTCTTCAGAACCCCACAACACCCGAGAAAGCTTGTGTTTCTTTCTTATTAGTTGGTGGAGACATTGCTGTTATCTTGTTGATCACATCTGTGGGGATCTGGTGACATCCATCTTGCCATTTTATTCATAATAATTGAATCCCCTGTGCAGGTCCCTTGACCTCACTCCTTTTTATAGCAAAACCAGCTTTCATCAGGATTTGGATTATTTTCCTCCCTTCTTCAAAAACTTCTGGTGATTCTGGTGATTCTGTATTGCCCCACACAATGGTGTCAGCAATGTATTACAGGTGTTCTGAAGCTTGCCCTTGTTCCAGTGCAGTCTGGATCAGTCCATGGCAGATGGTAGGGCTGTGTTTCCACTCCTGGGGCAGTCAGTTCCGGGTGTACTGGATGCCCCTCCAAGTAAAAGTGAACTGTGGCCTGCACTCTGCTGCCAAAGGAATTGAGAAAAATGCATTGGCAACATCAGTCGTGGCATACCATTTGGCTGCCTTTGATTCCAGTTCATACTGAAGTTCTAGCATGTCCTGTACGGCAGCACTCAAGGGTGGTGTAACTTCATTCAGGCCACGGTAGTCTACTGTTAGTCTTCACTCTCCGTTAGACTTTCACACTGGCCATAAGGGACTGTTAAAGGGTGAGTGGGTCCTACTGATCACTCCTTGGCTCTCCAGTCTATGGGTCAGCTTATGGATGGGAATCAGGGAGTCTCGCTTGGTGCTATATTGCCATTGGTGCGCTCTTGTGGTCACAATTGGCACTTGTTGTTCTTTGACTTTCAGCACCCCCACAACAGAAGGATCCTCTGAGAGACCAGGCAAGGCGGACAGATGCATAATTTCCTCTGTCTCCAAAGCAGCAACACCAAAAGCCCATCGGTACCCTTTTGGGTCTTTGAAGTGCCCTCTCCTGAGGTAGTCTATGCCAAGGATGCATGGAGCCTCTGGACCAGTCACAATGGGGTGCTTTTGCCGCTTCCTTCCAGTCAGGCTGATTTCAGCCTCCAGTACAGTCAACTCTTGGGATCCTCCTGTCACTCCAGAAATATCGGTTCCACCCCTTGACAGCTTGATGGCATCAGGGTACACTGTGCACCGGTATCTACTAGAGCCTTATACTTCTGTGGGGCTGATGTGCCAGGCCATCTGATCCACACAGTCCAGTAAATCCGATTGTCCCCTACCTCCACCTGGCTGGAGGCGGGGCCCCTGTAATAGTGATAACAATACTGGTCTCTTACTTCTTGTACAAAGGGATTAGTCATCTTTATCACAGGAGCTAGAGTAAAATCAGCTCTTCCCCTCCATGTGGGAACCTGCTCACCAGAGACTGAAGCCACAGCTTTCATGGGATGTTCATACTTGACCTTTGTTCTCCTCTTTATTTCACACACCTGTTCCTCCAGAGCTGAGGTAGGTTTTCCATCCCACTTCTTCATATCTTCTCCATGATCCTGCAGGTAAAACCATAGGGTGGCCCGTGGCGTATACCTCCTATATCTTCTCTCTCGAGCAGTAGGATGCCTTTTGTTAATAGCTGAGACCTGGGTTGGTACATGTGGGGAGCTGCATAGATCAGGTAGATTGTCTCTCAGTTGTTTGAACTCCTGGGGCAGTTTTTCCATAGCTGAAATTATGGAAGTGGTGAGATTGTCTTTGAAATCTCGGAGGTGATGAATCATTTCATCCACTGTTGGTGGTACTGCGTCAAGCCAAGTTATTGCTGCCAGTGAGTGGGTATATGATGATGGTGCACTCCTTGTAAATTTCTGCCACATGAATCATGTACATTCGACTTCATCTGGATCTACGGATGCATTCCTAGTATCCAGTCTATGATAGATCATCTATAGAATAGCTGATTTCCTCAGAGACTGGGTGCCTTTCTCTAGTGTAGTCCACTTGGCCAAACAACTCATAACATCATCTTTGTACAGAAACCTGTCTTTCACAGCTGCTAAGAGCCGCCTCCAATGTCTGAGGGACTGTTTCTCTTTTGCAATTGCTTTGTCAATTCCCCCTTCCCTAGCAAGTGATCTCAGCTGTTTGGCTTCCCTACCTTCCTGTTTGTGACTGTCGGCCCCATTGTCCCAGCATTGGAGCAATCAGGTGACGATGTGGTCCCCTGGATGACGCATGAAATCTTTTTGCATATTCTGTAGCTCGGTTGAGGTCTGAGGTTGAGAAGTCACCTCTTCTTCTTCCTCTGATACACATAATAATAACTCTTGTTCAGATGCTGTCCCGTGTAGTAAGTGCACCGGTTCTTCATCTTTCTTCACTGTATGGGTTGCTTTTTTTGTCTCTTGTTTGCTTTTCTCCTTGTGTACAGGGGCAACCAATATTGGCATGAACTGGTCCTTTGCTTTAGCTGCAGTGATTATCACTGTGGTTGGAGTGGCTGCAGTATCTGTTGTCGGGGTTGGTGCAGCCGCTGTGCTTGGGGGTTGAGTAGCACCAGCAGCTGTGCTGTCTGTTGCTGTCGGCATTTGAGTAGCTGCTGTACTTGGAGTTGGAGTAGCTGTGTTGTCTGTTGCTTTGCCATCGAATCCAGAGACATCTTTTCCCCTTTGAAGGTGTTGGATAGTGTTGAACAGGGCTCTGTAAGCATAGGCCAAGCCCCAGCATGTTGCCGTGATTTGTCCCTCTCTGGTATGACCAGGATGATGACACACCTCATTTAAGTGTTTTACTAATTTTTCTGGATTTTGCACTTGTTCAGTGGTGAAGTTCCAAAGCACTGGAGGGGCCCACTGGCCTAGATACTTGCCCATGCTATCCCACACACCCTGCCACTCATGACTGTCCAGCCTCGGGGAAAATCTCTTGGTCCTCCTATATTGTCGTCTAACCCTAGACAAGACCTAAACCTGACTCTGCTTAACTTTCGAGATCAGACAAAATGGTCGTGAGTAAAACACGCTCTGTATGTGTGTCAACATGGTGATCCCCAGCACAGTCAGCAGGCAGGTCTTGAGGGTATCTAAAGGCCATTCAAAACCTTCAGAACTCTCAAATGATGCTGTAAATAGTCTGGTGGGCAAGCTGGGGGTGTAAGGGAATGTCTTCTTCCTAGGTTGACCACCCTGAGGAGGGGAAAAAACAATGTGTAATTGCTAAACACTTCCATTATATAGCTCCCAAAGTATAGAGGTGATGACCACACTGGGAACGCAAGCCAGATCAGTTTAATGATCAATGAGTCTATTGTATTACAAGTCATTGCCATGAAGTACAGTGAAACAAGAACCTTAGCCCAGGCCCCAAAGCCAATAAACACTAAAACAGCAAATACCGGATCTAAAGAAGGTATGACATGCTGAAACTCTGAGATCAAGAGCAACAGCTTTGAGAGCCAATAAATCAGCATTGTGACAAGTGACTATTAATCGGAAACCATGAATACTTATCACAAATACGATTAGACACACTTTGGTCAGATCTGTCGTTATCTCAACCCTTTGTGCCCCCTGTTGGGCGCCACAAACAACTGTCGTGGTTTAAGCCCAGCCGGTATCTCAGAACTGCGTAGCTGCTCCATCACTCCCCCCCCGCTTCTTCCTCCTCCCGCTCCCAGAGGGATGGGGAGGAGAATCGAAAGAATACAATTCCTGTGGGTTGAGATAAGAACAGTCCAGTAACTAAGGTATAACACAAAACCACTACTGCTACCACCAATTATAATCATGATAAGGGAAATAACAAGGGAAGAGAATACAACTGCTCACTATCCGCTGACCGATACCCAGCCCGACCCGAGCAGCGATCTAGCCATTCTGGGTAAGTGCCCCCAGTTTATATACTGGGCATGACGTGCTGTGGTATGGAATACCTCTTTGGCTAGTTTGGGTCATGTGTCCTGTCTCTGCTTCCTCCTGGCTTCCCCTCCTCCCTGGCAGAGCATGAGACTCAGAAAGTCCTTGGTCAGAGTAAAGATTACTTAGCAACACCTGAAAACATCAGTGTTATCAGCGCTGTTCCCAGGCCTAAAGTCAAAACCACAGTACTGCACCAGCTACTAAGGAGAAAAATGACTGCTATAGCTGAACCCAGGGCAGAGGCAAAAAGTAAAATAACTGCCTTGATAGAAGGTAGTTTAAAATGTGGGTTTCTGGAGTATCTAATTTTTAATATCTGATTTGTGGGCTTCCTGGGAGGCTAGCTTATTCTGAAACCCTGAATCTTGTTTAGTTGATAAGCTCTGTGTTCAGAACAGTGGTTCATGATTGTGGCTTAGACTCTGTGACAGAGAGAATCCCTTCAGTCTCAGATGGGTTGGCAAATCTGGATTGACTTCCTCAGGAACCATTTGATCCACATGAAAAGTTGACTAGTTTGAGCTGGGTAGTGTTAAGGAAGAGCTCCTAACCAGGTTCCCAGGAGAGTTGCATTATCCAGGGTTGTGTTTTGATCTGTAGTTTCATGTTTTTTGGCAACTGCTAAATATCTAAAAGTGGTAAGGCTGTGACACAAGACACCCACCCTGTGGTGATGGGAGAGATGGCAAATAATGGGTTTGTCCCCTATCTAGGGGGACATCTAATGTCTCCCAACATTTGATAGACAGTTCATAGACCTTGAGTTGAGGGGGGAATGTAACGAAGCCATGAGGAACTCATTAACAATTGGGGAATATTCCTTGGGTGACTGTAAAATAATGCAGCATGTACATCCCTCAGTGTACAGAAGGGACAGGTTGGGGGGGGTACCCCTTCAGTCAGATAAACAGAAGTATGCCTTTTGTAGTGGCTCTTCTGTTCATGAGTGAAGCTATTCTGTTCACGGGACACCTTTACAAATGTAAGGGCCATCATTTTGCTATCCAAACAATATTATCCTATTCAACACCTCTTTCAGCTTTTTGTCTGCTTTGGTTTTGCCCCAGGCATTCTGAACACATCAGTGGTGCTAACCTAGTAACTTTCAGGAGTCTTCTGAAGAATAAAGTGTAGAGCAGTAAGCTCAGTGAACAACATAAAAGTTGCTACAACCCCACAGCTTGCCATGAGGACTGTTGGAATTGGCTCCAAAATGCACTGAGGTGCGGAGTTGAATGTGAATGGGTGGTGCCATCACGAAGTCTTTGAGTAGTCAGGGCCTTGTAAAACACTCTGCGTTAGACCCATCCTGCCTCCGAAGAGTGGTCTTGGGGAAGAGCCTCTTGGCTGCTGAGGTTGGTGAGCAGTATGTTGATAACCCTGGGAAGCAGGGTGTGTAGTCTTCAGACTTGGGCTCAGCCAAAATGCTGAGCAACTCCCAGTTTTGTGTGGTTCTGCCGTAGTCTGCTTGAGATTTTGATGTCTTGGGCATAAGTCCTGGTGTCTGGGAGCTGCTACCCTGTTTTCCTATCTTAACAGACTGAAGTATGTTGTTGTCATTTATAGGATCATAGAATCACAGACTGGTTTGGGTTGGAAAGGACCTTAAGATCATCTAGTTCCAACCCCCCTGCCATGGGCAGGAACGCCTCACACTAGACCATATCGTCCAAAGCTCTGCCCAACCTGGCCTTGAACACTGACAGGGATGGAGCATTTATCACTTCTTTGGGCAACCTGTTCCAGTGCCTCACCACCCTCACAATAAAGAACTTCTTCCTTATATCTAACCTGAACTTCCCCTGTTAAAGTTTAAACCCATCACTCCTTGTCTTATCGCTACAGTCCCTGATGAAGTTTCTTGAGAGCTAGGAGACATGCTCTTGCATCCCTTGAGCTCTAGTGTTTCATAGAGAGACTGCAGTGACTGCTACTGCTATTTATGTAACTGGCCCCTTTTATCTTCTTGCTCCTCTATTTTCCCCCACACTTGCTCTTCTCCAAATCACCTCAGCCCATAAGTAGTCCTGTGTGATCCAGTACTGCCTTTCCCCTGCACCCTGTTGTGTCCCACCCCCAGCCAGCAGCTCCCCCCTACCTCTTCATCTGAAATGTGATCTGGAGAACTGCTTGTGGTGGGTGGATGCTGGAGCTGATGGCTCTCCTGGGAGATGCTTGTTCCTCTTCTGGGTTGTGCAGGTGGGACTTTGGGCTGATGGCTCCTCTGATTGGCCTGGGAGTAGCCCAGAAGTGTATTATTTGGTCCCCCTCCTGCCATCGTCTCTCTGAGCTCCTTTGTGGATGTACAGAGGAGCTGTTTTCACATAACCTAACATAATTCTGTTTGCTTTTGCTTTCTGAAGGACAGCTTGTTCTCCCTAATGTGAAGGTAACTGACTAATAGTCTGTGCCACCAGCTTCTCAGCAAAGGTCTTGGTTGCTGCCTTTCTCATCAGAGTTGACTCTTTTTGGATGAGGATTTGATGGTGCTTCTCTGTAGATGGATGGTTTCATTCTTGTTTAGGCTGAAGACTTACCTGATATAATGTTTCTTACAGAGGAGAATGCTGAACCAGATTTGGATGATAATGAAGACGAGGAGGAGACAGCGGTAGAAATTGAGGCTGAACCAGAAGTTGAGCAAGAGGCTCCTGCACCACCTCCTAGTAAGAAACGAAGAGGAAGACCACCAGGCAAAGCTGCCACCCAACCAAAACAATCCCAGCGTAAGTCACCAACCAAAGCCTATGTTACACTGCTTGCTTGAGCTGCCTTTTCCTTGGATTTTAGCAGTCCTTGTAGGAGAACTGCTCCCCAAGATGCTTATTTAAAAAGTAGGTAACTGTATGTCATGGGTTCAGCAGCAGCAGTAATTTTTCTGCTTCTTGGTAGCTGGTGTAGCACTGTGTTTTTGATTTTGGGCCTGGGAACAGTGCTGATGACACCAGTGTTTCGGTTACTGCTTAGTGATGTTTTGGTCTGGCCAAGGACTTTCTGAGTTTCATGCTCTGGCAGGGAGGAGGGGAGACAGGAGGAAGCAGAGACAGGACACCTGACCCAAACTGACCAAAGAGGTTATTCCATATCACAGCACGTCATGCCCAGGATGGAAAGCAGAGAGCAGAGAGCCGGAAGGGTGGGGGTGCACTGGGTGGTCGGGCTTGGTTTTAGGTGGTGAGAAATTGTATTCTTTCCTTGTATTTGCCTTGTCATTATTATTATTGGTGGTAGCAGTAGTGATYTGTGTTATACTTTAGTTACTAAACTGTTCTTATCTCAACCTGTGGGAGTTGCATTCTTTTTGATTCTCCTTCCCATCCCTCCAGGAGCTGGGGGAAGAAAGAGGGGGAAGTGAGTGAGAGACTGTGAGTTAGTCTTAAACCACAACACTGTACTTGTCTCTGCTTTGCTAAGAACTCGCCTTCCGTGTGAAATCTGTTGCAAGGGTTTCCTGGTCATGAGGGAGCATAGACACTATGTTAAAAGGAGAGGACTTCTTTTTGTTTTGGTTTTTTTTTTTTTTTTTCCTCCTGTTAGGAAAACAAGGACTGGACTACCTGTATTACCCCAAACCAACATGCTTCAGGCCTGTGGTTCTAAGCACAGCATCAGTGCAGATGTCGTTTCAACTCGGCAGAGTTTTTTCTGTAAAGCTAGACATCTGTAACTGCAAAACCTGAGTAAATGAATTCTAGGAACAAAGCAGGAAGGGCAAACTTGTTCCTTCAAGGGGTAATGGTTTCCCCAGTGGTTTGTTTGACTGCTCAGTGCTCACTAAGTGTGGCCTGTGTCCTTCCTGGGATTACAGTTTATGCTGAATTCATCACTAGATTCCTCTGAATTTGAAGTTTTGCTTTATGCCCATACATTGCTATGCTCTTGTTTGTTGATTACTCTATAAAATCCATTGTCTGAATAATGCCTTAATATCAAAAGGCATACTGGAACTGTTGTAGTGGTGGCACATCTTCATACAGGGGCAAGAAAAAATTAGATGCTTGATGCTTGGATAAATGAGGTGGGTTGAATCACTCTCCATTGATGTAGGAATGTGAGTTGTGGGCCTTTCCATAGAAGAGTCTTAACTTTCTACTGAGAAGTTACCTGGTGAGGGTTGCAGGCCAGCTCTAAAAAACCTGTTGTTCCCCCCCCTTTGTGTTCTGCCCTTCTAGCTGCAGCAATCATTCAAGTTGAAGACCAGAACACTGGTGAAATTGAAAATATTATAGTTGAAGTAAAGAAAGAACCTGGTACGGAAACAGTAGAGGAAGAGGAGGAAGCTCAGCCTGCTGTAGTGGAAGCTCCCAATGGAGACATCACTCCTGAGATGATTCTCAGCATGATGGACCGGTGATGGAGGAAGACCACATTGGCTGACTGAACTGGCCTGGGCTGTGTTTAAGCGGCTCAAATCTATTTTTTCCTTTTATCTTTTTTCTTGGCTTTGGGAAATGCATTATTTTAGACCATTTTACCAAACATACTGGGAAATAAAAAGTTCAAAATGATGTTAGAATGTGATTTAACTAGAACTTGCTTTTTTTTGGTTATCATTACAGGATCATGGAATGTTAGGAAATACTTTGGAGTCCTTGAGGGTTTCCTGTGAGATGCTTGATTTAGTTTTGTTCTGAACTGCATTGTAAAGCTGGTCCAAGGACTGTGGTTACATGCACCAAGTTTTAATACACAAAAGCAGAAGCCTTGACTAGAGTATGTGGTAAACCACTCTGGACTTGGGGGGGGTTATAGACTTTTAAAATGTTTTTTGCTTTTCCCGAAGTCAGCTGCACACGGTAATTTTGGCATGCTCCAACTGGTTTCTGTCCTTACTATGCTTTGCTTTCTGCAAAGAATTTCTGTAATGGTTAAGCTTGTAAATAACTTTTTTTTTTTTTTTTTTTTTTTTACATTTTAA
Organism: Aratinga solstitialis; assembly: GCA_902168055.1. Classification (NCBI taxonomy): domain Eukaryota; kingdom Metazoa; phylum Chordata; class Aves; order Psittaciformes; family Psittacidae; genus Aratinga; species Aratinga solstitialis. The sequence goes on from CABHOG010000174.1 coordinate 107,976, forward strand.
TCTTTTTACATTAAGAGGTATGCAAAAATGTAGTTTAAATAAACCCCAATATTTTAATTCATTTCAAACTAAGTGACAAGAGAAATTGATAGGGTGTAAATGTTTGAAAAGCTGTTGATCACCAGTTGTGTAGAGAAAAGACATACCCAGACTATTGCTTGCAGAACAAGAGAAACCCTGCACCTGAAATATGGTTTTGATGCACACAAAAGTGGGATTTAGAACATGTGTAATTAACCTTTTTGAGTTATAATTTCATTACTATGTTTTCTTTGCTCTATCTTGTAGTTGTATTTTGTGTTTATAAATCCTATGTTAAGGCAGAAGTGGTGATTTCTAAGTGGGTCACTGCAGCCCTCCAAACTTGGGCCAGGAAATTTTAATAGGTCAGTAATTCCACAATTTTAGATCTCTTGATAAAGACAAAAAGGAATAATGTGAAATACAAATTATGCCTGTATATGAACCATCACATGTTAAAATATGTAAGCTTTTTATAGAGACTCAGTCTTGCTGATTTCAAACAAATTTTTCTTTTATGTATTGCTTTTAAGAGAGCTATCAGTTTAGCTATCAAACTCTAGGTTGATGCATTTTTGTACTTAGCTGTACTGTGTGATATTTTTCATTATTTTAGGAAGCCAACATGGGGAATAAAAAATAGTTATAAAATATGTAATGGGGTTTGAAAGCTGGGAAGGAGAATATACTGCTGTACAGCTAATAAATAATAATGGATTAACATGTGTGCTCACTGCCTGCTTTCTTTGTTGGCTGTTCAGGGTGACCAGCCCAGCCCCACCATCTTGCACCAGGCATCTGCAAGGGGAGACCATCCCTGGCAGTGTTCAAGGCCAGGTTGGACAGGGCTTGGAGCAACTTGGTCTAGTGGAAGGTGTCCCTGCCTGTGGCAGGGGGTTGGAACTGGATGAGCTTTAAGTTCCCTTCCAGCCCAAACCATTCTATGATCCTGAGAGATGGTCCTTAAATTCACCAAGAAAAACTGCCTGGAGGTCGATGCCTGGGATCCTGGGCAGGATGGAGGCTTGTTTCAACAGGTGGGTGAGGTAAATGTCAGGGCTGCTTCTGTAAGGAAGGATAAATCCTCACATGCTTTCTCAGTTGGACAAGGACTTTGTGTACTCACAAACCCACTGATGTTTCAGACAGAGGGAGTGCTCTGGAGGAGATGTGATTTTGGGTAAGTCTAGAGTGAGGGAGGCTTTGTGGTGAGCTGGAAAACCAAAGGTGTCTTCAGACCTCTGTAGGAGTGTCACCATCATCTCTTAAACACCATGGCTCAACCCACCGCTGACAAGTGGGGCATGAAGGATGCTGCAGTGGCTTTTGTTTGGCTTTAACTGGTGACCTGTGATGGTGCCCCAAGGGGGGGAGGTATCATGTATGCTCTGGCAGAGGTGTCTCATGGTCTGCATGAGCACTCCTGCAAGACCTCTGTCCACGGCAGCTTGTGCTGTTGTACCCAGGTCTGAGTGACCACAAGGGTGGTGTTTCCAGCTGTGTTCAGAGGGATGGTGGGCTGAAAAGAAGAGAGCCTGTGAGGTCTATTTGTCCAAGGACCACAAGTGTGGTTGATTCTAAGTAGTCCTTGGCAGCTCCTACCCTGCCAGGCACAGCCCACAGCTGAGGCAGCACTGAGGTGAAGAGGCTGGTTTCCAAAGGGGACCACTGATGGCTTGTCTTGTGCCACTGGAGGAAACCATTTCTAAGCAGCATTTTATTGTGGACTGCGTTTTGAACCCTCTCCAGAGACCCAAGCAAGGGTTTAGTGGGGATGGGAGCACTCATCTTGTGGTCATTGTCTTTTTTTGTGCAGCTTGGTGTTACTTGGTGGTTTGCTCGGTTGACCTGACTTCGTGGTGCTTGGAGCTGGGCCAGGTATCTCTTGCAGGCTTCTGGTTTGTCCTTGGTGGAGCTGCTCTGGAGATGCAGAGCAATGTCCCAGCCTCTGCTCCTGAGGATGTGTATCCAGCACAGCAGCTCAAGCCTGAATGTGGGTGTGGACAGAGCATCCCTGCTCAAGCCCAGTGCTGGAAAAGCTGTGTCCTGGACCATGAGGGAAAAGCCAGGGCTAGTGTGGATCCAGGGAGCAGTGCTGCTTTAGCCAATTGCTTTGCCTGGCTGCCATTTCTGGTGCTTGGGCTGCTCTCCTGAGGCCATGCTGGAGAATGGCATCAGGGTGGAGAGGGCTTGCACCCCCTCCCCCCCCCCCCACCGCCCGCTTGTGCACTCTCTTTGGGAGAGGTGGGTGCTCCAGATTTGAGCACACCCTGTGTCCTGGGTTCAGCAGTAGCAGTCATTTTTCTCCTTCTTAGTAGCTGGTGCAGTACTGTGTTTTTGACTTTCAGCCTGGGAACAACACTGATAACACCGATGTTTTTAGTTTTTACTCTGACCAAGGACTTTCTGAGTCTCATGCTCTGCCAGGGATGAGGGGAAGCCAGGAGGAAGCAGAGACAGGACACCTGACCCAAAGTAGCCAAAGAGGTATTCCATACCACAGCACAATCATGCCCAGTATATAAACTGGGGGCAGTTACCTGGAAGGGTTAGATCACTGCTTGGGTCAGGCTGGGTATCAGTCGGCAGGTGGTGAGCAGTTGTATTCTCTTCCCTTGTTATTACCCTTATCAGTATTATTATTGGTGGTAGCAGTAGTGGTTTTGTGTTATACCTTAGTTACTGGACTGTTCTTATCTCAACCTGTGGGAGTTACATTCTTTTGATTCTTCTCCACATCCCTCTGGGAGTGCGGGGAGGAAGGTGGGGGGGAGTGAGCGAGCAGCTGCATGCTTCTGGGTTGCCGGCTGGCCTTAAACCACAACTCCCTGGAACCCACAGATGCCCACACTGTGTGAAAAACACTCCCCACATCCCTGAGGGGTCCCTTCTTAGGGCACCCTCATCCCACCCCAGCTGTGTGCAGCTCAGTGATGAGGATGCTCCATCAGCCCATGACGAAGGCCACTATGTTGACTGGCCAGGTCCTGGCACTGTCAGCCCTGGTTTGATATTCCTGGTCCCATTTTCTCTCCCAATTGCTCCTTTTCCTCTTCTACTTCTTTTCAAACCACCTCCTTTCCTTTTTCCTAACACTTTTGGCACCCTACTGGGTACTTAAATTGGTGAAGATGATAGGATTCAAGAGGACAGTACTGATGGTAGAAAGGTAGTAAAAGGGATGGGAAAGGATCTCCCCTGGTATAGTTTCTTGGTGGTCTTCCTATACCGTCGTCTAACCCTAGACCAGACACAAACCTGACACTGCTTAACTTTCGAGATCAGATAAAATAGGGTGTTCTCAGGGTGGTATGGCCGTGGGTAAAACACACTCTTTATGTGTGCCAACATGCTGATCCCCAGCACAAGCAGCAGGCAGGTTTCAGGGGTATTCAAAGGCCATCCAAAACCCTTAGAACTCTCAAATGCTTATGTAAATAGCCTGGTGGGAAGCGGGAGGTGTAAGGGAATGTCTCCTTCATAGGCTGACTACCTGAGGAGAGAAAAAAAGATGTATAATTGCTAAACAATTCCATTATATACCTCCCAAAGAATAGAGATGATGACCACACCGGGAACGCAAGCCAGACCAGTTTAATGATCAATGAGTCCATTTTATCACAAGTCATTATTACTATGAAGTACAGTGAAACAAGAACCTTAGCCCAGGCCCTGCAGCCAATAAACACTAAAACAGCAAATACTGGCTGTAAGGTACAACATGCTGAAACTCTGAGACCAAGCACAGCAACTCTGAGAATCAATAAATCAACATTGTGACTAGTGACTATTAATCCAAAACCATGAATACTTATCACAAATATGATTAGACACACTCTTCTAGTCAGATCTGTCGTTATCTCAACCCTTTGTACCCCATGTTGGGTGTCAAAAAAGAATTCTCATGGTTTAAGCCCAGCTGGTAACTCAGAACCACGCGGCTGCTTGCTTGTTCCCCCTTTTCCTCCCCTAGCTCCCGGAGGGATGGGGAAGAGAATCAAAAGAATGCAACTAACTACTGCCAGTTGAGGTAAGAGCAATCTAGTAACTAAGGTATAATATGAAACTACTACTGTTACCACCAGTAATAATAATGATAAGGGAAATAACAAGGGAAGAGAATACAATTGCTCACTACCCACTGAGCTATACCCAGCCTGACATGAGCAGAAATCTGGGCCTTCCGGGTAACTCCCCCCTCCCGTGACATACTGGGCATGACGTGCCCCTATGGAATACCCCTTTGGCTACTTTGGGTCAGGTGTCCTGTCTCTGCTTCCTCCTGGCTTCCCCTCCTCCCAACCATTTGCCATGGACTTATCCAGACTGCACTGGAACAGGGGCAAGCTCCAGAACACCTGCAATACATTGATGACATTATCGTGTGGGGTGATACAGCAGAAGTAGTTTTTGAGAAAGGGAGGAAAATAATCTAAAACCTTCTGTAGGCCGGTTTTGCCATAAAACAGAGTAAGGTTAAGGGACCTGCACAGGAGATTCAATTTTTGGGAATAAAATGGCAAGATGGATGTCACCAGATCCCCACAAATGTGATCAACAAGATAACAACGTCTCCCCCAACTAATAAGAAAGAAACACAAGCTTTCTCAGGTGTTGTGGGGTTCTGGAGAATGCACATCCCAAATTACAGTCTGATTGTAAGCCCTCTCTATCACATGACCTGGAAGAAGAATGATTTGAAATGGGGCCCTGAGCAACAACAAGCCTTTGAACAAATTAAACTAGAGATAGCTCGTGCAGTAGCCCTTGGACCAGTCTGGACTGGGCCAGATGTAGAAAATGTGCTCTACACTGCAGCCAGGGAGAATGGTCCTACCTGAAGCCTCTGGCAGAAAGCTCCAGGGGAGGCTCGAGGTCGACCCTTTGGATTTTGGAGTCAAGGATACAGAGGATCTGAGGCCAGCTACACTCCAACTGAAAAAGAGATACTGGCAGCCTATGAAGGGGTTTAAGCTGCTTCAGAAGTGATTGGCACTGAAGCACAGCTCCTCCTGGCAACCTGATTGCCTGTGTTGGGCTGGATTTTCAAAGGCAGGGTCTCCTCTACACATCATGCAACCAATGCTACATGGAGTAAGTAAGTGGGCTGCACTAATTACACAATGAGCTCTAATAGGAGTCATCATGGACTGGCCAGAGGGCAAAGATATTGGAATGTCACCAGAGGGGGAGGAGGTGATGCCTGCTGAAGAGGCCCCACCATATAATGAATTGTCAGAAAGTGAGAAGCAATATGCCTTGCTTACTGATGGGTCATGCTGTATTGTGGGAAAGCATCAGAGATGGAAGGCAGCTGTATGGAGTCCCCTACAGCAAGCGGAAGAAACTCCTGAAGGAGAGAGCGAATCCAGTCAGGTTGCAGAGGTGAAGGCCATCCAGCTGGCCTTGGACATTGCTGAATGAGAAAAATGGCCAGTACTTTCTACTGACTCATGGATGGTGGCAAATGCCCTGTGGGGGTGGTTGCAGCAATGGAAGCAGAGCGACTGGCAACGCAGAAGTAAACGCATCTGGGCTGCTGCACTGTGGCAAGATATCGCTGTCTGGGTACAGAACCTGGTGGTGAAGGTATACCACATAGATGCTCATGTACCCAAGAGACAGGCCACTGAGGAACATCAAAGCAAGGGACAAAGGGTAATGGGTTAAAACTTAAACAGGGGGAGATTAGATTGCATATAAGGAGGAAGTTCTTTACTGTAAGGGTGGTGAAGCACTGGAATGGGTTGCCCAAGGAAGTTGTGAATGCTCCATTCCTGGCGGTGTTCAAGGCCAGGTTGGGCAATACCTTGGGTGGCATGGTTTATTGTGAGGTGTCCCTGCCCATGGCAGGGGGGCTGGAACTAGATGATCTTAATGTCCTTTCCAGCCCTAACTATTCTATGATTCTATGATTTTAAAATCCTCTGTATATCCTTTGGCTGAGAAGAAAGTAATGAATCTTTTGTTATGGGTGAAAACATATTGCAACTGGTTTCCAGCAACTGGGTCATTTCATACTCGGATATGGGAGAGAGTAGGAGAACATTTACAGACTCAAATCGCCTTGGTATGGAGGTTCTGATTGATTTAATAGTGACATGGTGTTTTGTCTCTTCTGCGTGTCCTGGGTTCAGCAGTAGAAGTCATTTTTCTCCTTCTTAGTAGATGGTGCAGTGCTGTGATTTTGACTTCCAGCCTGGGAACAACACTGATAACACCGATGTTTTTAGTTATTGCTAAGTAATGTTTACTCCGACAAAGGACTTTCTGAGTCTCATGCTCTGCCAGGGAGGAGGGGAAGCAGGGAGGAAGCAGACAGGACACCTGACCCAAACTAGCCAAAGAGGTATTCCATACCACAGCACGTCATGCCCAGTATATAAATGGGGGGCAGTTACCTGGAAGGCCCACATCACTGCTCGGTCGGGCTGGGTATCGATCGGCGGGTGGTGAGCGGTTGTATTCTCTTCCCTTGTTATTTCCCTTATCAGTATTATTATTGGTGGTAGCAGTAGTGGTTTTGTGTTATACCTTAGTTACTGGACTGTTCTTATCTCAACCCGTGGGAGTTACATTCTTTCGATTCTCCTCCTCATCCCTCTGGGAGTGGGGGGAGGTAGGTGGGGGGGAGTGAGCGAGAGTCTGCGTGATTCTGGGTCGGTGGCTGGCCTTAAACCATGACACTGTGTTATCTAGTATAAAAGCTGCTGTGGATATAATTCAGAAACGTGATAAAACAAATGATCAAAATACAATTTGAAAGAGTAAGGATAGAGCGATAACGATGCAGATATCTTTTCTGAGAAGCCTGGTGATCCTTTTGATCCTGGCTCCATAGATTCAGAAAAGAAGCAAAATTTATACCCACCTTTGACACTGTTAAAGGAATTCACATTGAATATTCCTCATGCTTCTCCACCTAATACATTTCCTTTGACTGATTTCTATAAAGAACCATTTGACCAGCCATTAGTTAACCAGAAGGCTACTAAAACATTTATATGAAAATGCATGGGGAAAGTGATAGAGGATGGTGATTTTACTGGAGACATGGCTTTCACTTTTCCTGTATTTTATAGAACAGATGGGCAGGGACAACAACTGGTACATGAAAATATTCCATACACACTATTTAAGGAACTGAAAAAATCAGTGGTAGAAAATGGAATTCAATGTCCGTATCCATTAGATCTGCTAGAAATGATGGCTAGTTCAGGATCTATGGTGCCATGGGATTGGAACACTTTAATGCGAACCGATTTGACACCTGCTCAATACTCCGTGTGGAGATTGGAATATGATAACTTAGTGGCTTTACAGGTATTAGATAATGATCAAAGAGGAATACCAATAGATGTGGACATGTTAACAGGCTCTGGGCAATGGCTGCAACCTCATGATCAAATTAATTTAAACCCTCTGGTATTCCAGCAAGCTGCCCGTATGTCTGTAGAAGCCTGGAGGCAAGTACCTGAATCAGGAGAGAAAACTACGCCTTTTGCAACTGTTTGCCAAGGGTCTCAGGAACCCTATGTGTCTTTTATAGACCGATTAAACAATGCTATACAAAGGCAGATTGATAATCCTGAGGCTGCTCATGCGCTTTTATTTCAGCTAGCATATGAAAATGCAAATGGAGATTGCAAAGCTGCTTTAGTCCCAGTCAGGGAAAAATTTGCAGACATTGCTGAGTTTATTAAAACATGTCAGGATATCGGTATGGAGGCTCATAAGGCTTCTGTGTTGGCTGCTGCATTATCAAAATTTAATATGAGTCAGCAAAAATGTTTTAACTTTGGACAGGAAGGACATATTAGTAAACTGTGTCACAAAAAGAAACAAAAGCAGAAAGAAAAAATGCCATCTCAACTCTGTCTCAGGTGCAAGAAAGGATATCACTGGAGCAATCAGTGTAAATCTGAATTTGATAAGGATGGAAATCCTTTGTCAGGAAACTCCAAGCGGGGCGTGGTGAAACCCAGTGCCCCTCAAAACAACAGGGTTTTTGCAGCAAATGTTCCATCTCTGACCTTGCAGCTGCCACAACAGACAGCTCTGGGTTAGATTTGGCAACAAGCGCTGACATCAAATTAGATTTCTCCACTGTTAAAGTGTCATGGGTTCAGCAGTAGCAGTCATTTTTCTCCTTCTTGGTAGCTGGTGAAGTGCTGTGGTTTTGACTTTCGGCCTGGGAACAGCGCTGATAACACCAATGTTTTTGGTTACTGCTTAGTAATGTTTGGTCTGACCGAGAACTTTCTGAGTCTCATGCTCTGCCAGGGAAGAGGGGAAGCCGGGAGGGAGCAGAGACAGGACACCTGACCCAAACTAACCAAAGAGGTATTCCATACCACAGCACGTCATGCCCAGGATATAAAAACTAAGGGCAAGGACCCGGAAGAGGGGGGTTCACTGCTTGGTCGGGCTAGGTATTGGTGGTGAGTGGTTGTATTCTCTTCCCTTGTATTTCCCTTGTCATTATTATTATTGGTGGTAGCAGTAGTGGTTTGTGTTATACCTTAGTTACTGGACTGTTCTTATCTCAACCCATGGGAGTTACATTCTTTCGATTCTCCTCCTCATCCCTCCGGGAGTGGGGGGAAGAAAGAGGGGGGAGTGAGTGAGCAAACTGCATGAGTTACGGCTTAAACCGTGACATAAAGCTATAGCTACCAGTGTTTGGGGACCTTTACCAAATGGATTTATGTGTCTTCTGTTAGGATGCTCAAGTACAACTCTTCAAGGAGTAAAAGTTCATCCAGGAGTAATAGATTCAGATTATACAGGAGAAATAAAAATTTTAGCATCTGCCTTAAATGGCAGTCGTAAAATTCCAAAAGGTCAAAAATTAGCACAACTTGTTTTGATTCCATACTGGATGCCAAAAGTAGAAATTAACACAAGGATTTGGAAGCTCTGGGAAAGCTGACGTTTATTGGACCCAGGAGATTATTCAGAAACAACCTTTATTACAAATTTGCAAATAGAATTTGAAAATAGAGAATAGAGTTTTTAGTGGATTAATAGACACTGGGGAAGCTTGTGGAAATTGCTGCAGTCTTAAATGGGCTGCAGTTGTTCCCTGCAGAATCCTTAAATATTGTTTGTGATTCAGAATATGTTGTTCGATTGTTACCACGCCTTCCTTTTGGTGTGTTAAAAGAAATTGATAACCGTGCACTTTTTGACATTTTGCTGAAGCTAAAACATTGTTTGGAAACTAGGAATTATTCTGTTTTATTGGACATATTAGATCGCATTCCAGCCTGCCTGGCCCTTTAACTGCGGGTAATGACATAGCAGACTCCTTGACTGTTAGCACTGTGCAGTTTACTTCTGCAGCTGCTTCACATTCCTTTTTTCATCAGAATGCCTCTGCTTTAAAGAAACAGTTTAACCTGTCTTCTTCTCAAGCAAAGTAAACTGTCAGGTCTTGCCCTGACAGTCAGTCAACAGCTCAATCCTCATTTGCCATGGGTGTAAATCCTTGTGACTTAAAGGAAAATGAGATTTGGCAAACAGATGTTACACGCATTGCTTCCGTTGGTGCCTTTAAGTATGTGCATGTGTCTGTTGACACATTTTCACATATGATTTCAGCCTCTGCCCATAAAGGAGAGAAGGCTTGTGATGTTATCCGGCATTTAACACATGCATTTGCTACCTTAGGAGTTCCTTCCCAGTTGAAAACAGATAAAGGCTCTGCATATAATTCATTAGCATTATCACGGTTTTTACAGCAATGGGGTGTCACACATGTCACTGGTATTCCCCACTCCCCTACAGGCCAGGGGATTGTAGAATGAACTCATGCTGTTCTGAAATCTATGCTACAAAAACAAAAAAGGGGGAATATGGTCCCTCAAGAACAATTAGACAATGCCATCTATACATTGATTTTTTTTAATTGCACTCAATCTTCCATGAATACTCCTGTCACTACAGTACAACAACATTTTGGCTCCAATAGTCCACCTTCAGAACGTGCTAAAGTGTGGTATTGTGATCCTTTGGGCCGGCAGAAAAGGGAAGGGCCTGTGGAACTGATAACCTGGGGGAGGGGGTATGCTTGTGTCCTCCTACCTACAGGTCTGTGGTGGCTGCCTGCAAAGTTTGTCAAGCTGTACCATGACTGAACAGACAAGTTAAAGAATCCAATGCCTCAGATGCAGGAGCTGTATTGTATTCTCTCCCCTTGTTATTTCCCTTATCATTATTACTATTGGTGGTAGCAGTAGTAGTTTTGTATACCTTAGTTACTGGACTGTTCTTTTCTCAATCCGTGGGAGTTACATTCCTTGATTCTCCTCCCCATCCCTCTGGGAGCAGGGGGAAGAAGAAGGAGGGGAGTGAGTGAGTGGGTGCATGGTTCTGAGTTACTGGTTGGGCTTAAACCATGACATGTGGGCAGCAGCATGGCTGATTGTGGTGGCTGAAGGTCAGTGGGTGGTGGGGAGCAGCTGAGCATACAATTGGGGGGACACTGGGACCATGAGGGGCCAGGATGCCCAACCCTCACCCAGCCAGAAGTTTACTGCGTGTCCTCACTTAATGCAGGCGATGCTCTTCCATGGGGCAACCATAGATGCAGGCTGCTCATGGAAGGATGGAAAGCAAGGATGAGGTGCCATGGGATGATCCACACTGTCTCTTTTCCCATGGTAGATCCTACCCCTCTTGTATGAAACAGGAAATACCCCATACCAGAACAGCAAGTTGCAGCACATCCTGCAGTGTCTCACGGAGGAAGCATCGCAGACCTGAGGCCAGAAAATCCAGGTGGGCACCAACAGGGAGCTGCCAACAGCATGGGATGCTGCTTGTCATTGGCCTGAGGATAAGGGACATGGTGTTGCCTGGAAACCACATGAATCCTGATAGAAAAGATACTAAAACCTCCCCTTTCCTCCCCAAACTCCAGGTGATCATGCAGGCGGCGCTGGACACGGCGCATAGCCTGTGCCCAGCCATGGTGCAGAAGAGCAGGATCAGGAACACCATGTCAGAGCAGATCTACCTCCAGGACCACCTTAACCTCAGCACTGTCCTGGACCAGATGGTCACTGATGTCTTCAGCAAGCTGAAGTGCGTGATGTGCTGTTCTTCATTTTCACTCGGTAGCTGGCTCTCACTCATGGTGTTAGATGAGGATTTGAAGAGCTTCCTACCAACTGCTCCCTTCCCTATGTGCTGATGTGCTGGGTCCTGCTGCTATGTTTTTCCAGCTGTGGCTTTGCTTCCCACTTAGGTCTGGTTCAATGCTCCCTAGGGAAGTCACATGGGGTGATGTTTCTGCAGGCACATCCCCGAGACTGGCAAAGGGAAGCCCCGACCACTAATGAGGGGACACACTTGGCATTCTTCATCCCAGCCAGTGCCTGTTCACATTCCTGATCTCAGCAAGCAGGAGCGCAGGGCTTTATGCTGGGTGCCCCTCTGGGTGCATCTATCCAGCAAGGCTGTCAGTGGGGGGCTGGCCCTGTGGCTTGCAGGGCTGTGGGTGCTGGCCCTGACACCCTTCTCCCCGCTCCCAGTGAAATCAAGCTGTCTGTCACAGCCGCCGTGGCCGACTGCATTATGGATGCTGTGCTGGAAGATCTGACCACTGCCCAGTGCAAACTGGTGAGCTGCCAGCACCTGGGGAATGGGAAATGGGATGTGGGATGTGGCTCTGGGTACCCCAGCATTGCCCAAGCACCAGCCACTGTTATGGTCACAGATTTGCTGGCTGGGAAGCAGGACAATTCCCACTGAGGTTGGTTTTGCTCCCAGGTAATCCTCCCCTGGTGCGGTCACGGCAGCATTAAGGTCCTGAGTGAAGCCACTGTGTGGCGGGGGGTGCCGGGGTGAAGCCAGGCACTGGCTGCTCATACACTGGGGCTGGCAGCCAGCTAATCAGGCCTAAATCTGTTCGCAAATCCCAGCCGTGGGTAGGGAATGGAGCAGCACAGAGCACACAGAGCAGCTGGGGATAATTGAGGCGCTTCCTAATGGTTTTAGGTGGTGAGACAAGGAGGCACCAAATGTGATCAGTTCTAAGTAACTGTAAAGTCTGGTGGGTTTGTAATGGAAAATAACTGAGACGCTTGAAGGTAATTGACTTAGTTTTAGGTCCTTCGGACCTTAGTACAAAAATGTAGAAAAACAGGATCTGGGGAGGGGGAGTATCCGGGACCAGCAGAGGTCCAGGGAGGGAGCAGTGAAACTATCTGCTCAATAGGAAGACGGGATGATTGCTATGTCTGTAATGTTAATTAAGCTGGAGCTCCAAAGACTCTCAAAGACCACCATCACCTTTTGTATACCTACGGGGAAACTTTCTGGAAAATGATGTAATCCATGTGTAGCCTCATGAATATGTATGTATGCCCAGTGGCTGTATAAGGATGGCCTACGTGGCAATACGGGGAGACACACTTGGAGGAGCTATCCCCCGTGTCTCCCGGCGCCTCAGTAAAGAATACCTGCTTGTCAACTTAAAACTTTGTTGGCGAGTTTGTTCGTGGAGTTTTCTCCGAATCAGTGGAGAGCTTCCCCAAGCAGGGGCTCGACCTCCTGACACTGCTGCTGTAGCTGGCTGAGGATGATGCCACAGTGCTGGCAAGGTGCAGGAATCCTCCTGACCCTGCTGCAGAGGAGGTAGGGTCTGACTCTGCTGCTGCCATGTGATGCCTGGCTATAACTGCCTTTTATCCGCCTTACTGGGTGATGCCAGGCTTAATGGGGCAGCATCTCTGGGGGCACATACCCCCAACACCCCACTCCCCCCACCCCCCTGGGCAGTGCCAAGGCAGTTAGTGCTGGGAAATGGCACTGTTTGCCTGCCTGGCCAAGCTGCCTGCCCTGCCGGCAGTGGGAGTGTGTCCTTGCAGTGGTCTGGGCTCGTCTGGTTGCTTCAGTACCTGGGATCCAACCTGGCACAGGGTTCTGACCAGGGAAGTACCCAATTTGGCATCATGACTGCTGGACCAAGATAAAGGGGTGCAGCCCTGGGGATGATGGAGGGGTTGTACCCATCACTGTGGCTCTGGCTGCCATGGGATGCCACTCACCATGGCCAGCTTGCCAACGCTGAAGCCACCACCACCCCTCTCTTCCTGCAGTACAAGATGTCCCTGCAGAGGAAAACCAAGTATTTCAGGAGCATCTGGCCCACACCAAGCATGAGAGGTAAGGTCACTGCACAGCTTTCCCTCTGCCATGGTGCAGGGTGTGCTGTGCCACCACCATCAGGGCATGGCAGGGGCGGGGGGGCCCAGCAGTGATGGGGGGTGATGGGCAGAGACCCCTGATGGTGCTACAGGCAACAGGCAGTGCCTGGAAAGGGTCTGGCCCCTTTGGAGAGCCTCTCCCAGCACCATGGTGTGCATCCATACACAAAGCTCACCTTGAACCTGCTCTTGTGCTGGTCTTGGGGGGTTAGCTTGCAGTGGGGTCCCTGAGATCCCTCCCCATGGAGCCAGGCAGGGGTAGGAAGTTTATCTGTGTCTGTGGACACTGTAGCATCTCCCCCTGCCCTTTCCAGGGACCACCCTGGGCATGGGCTTCACTGAGCCACACAGCACCCTGGGGACCTGGAACAGGGGAGGAGATGGTGCTGCTGGTGCTGCCCTGTGGAGCTCTGCGTGCTTGGGGGGCAGGACCTAGGTCTGCCACAGGCAATAAGCAGCTGGTGGGTGACTGGCTTCTTGGGGCTTTGCCTGTGATGCGTATTTGGCTTTGGCTGAAGCACAGCTTGCGCCAGACCCCAGTGCCTGGCACCCAGGTGTCCCCTGATGTCCCCAAGCCCAGCAGCATACTGCCCCCCATCCAGCAGGTAACCAGGGGGTGAGGAGCTGCCTGCAGAGCAAAATGGGGTGTGTTTATGGGTGCTACTCCCAGGGCCAGTGCTGGCGGTACCTGCGCTGTAGTCATTACTTGCTGCAGGGGTCAGCTTGGTCCCTGCCCAAGCATCCCCCCTCCTCATCCTCATCCCCCCTGCATCCCATGCACACAAACCTCCAGGGACAGTGGCAGGATCCATCCCTGGCTATGCCACAAAGATGCTGCCCCAGGAGCAGCTATGCAAGCTCTGGTTGGGCACAGCCACTCCCTCCCCACAGCCCAGCCAACACCACGCTGACCCTCTGAAGGTGAGTGAAGGTGACGATGGTGATGGTGGTGATGATGATGGTAATGCCTGGCAAGGTCGGTTGCCAACCAGGGCCCTCTTGCCCTTTGTAGGTGTCTCAGAGCTGGAGCCGGTGGAGGGCAGGGATGCAAGCAGGCTCCGAGCTCACTGGATGCCGCTGTTGCTCAGCGCCTGCACGCCCTGCCTCCACAAAGGATGCTGAGCCTGCTAGCGGCTCGCTCCCCTCCACACAACCTGCTGCAACCACCACCAGATCCCTTATGGACCTGCCAACCACCGGCAAGAAGCTGGAGCATTGCACCAAAGCCAGGCCCCGGCCCAACCGCCGGCACAAGCAGCCGCCCAGCAAGCCCAATGTAAGAAGGGAGGGAACCGTTGGTAAGGGAGAGGTGGGTGGATTTGGTTTTTTTTCCCTTTATTTTGTCAGTTGGGTGGATTATTGCAGTTGGTATTTGTGGCAAGGCAGAGAAATGAGATGTGGGAAGCTGCCGCTGGTTTATTATCCTGCATTTCATTTGCTGCCGGAGCCTCCTTGGAGGAGGGGGGAAGTCCAAAAGGATGGGCAGAGGGGGGCTGGGAGGGGGTGAGGGAAATCCTCTGTCCCCTTTCCTGCTGCCTGCTGGGAGACGCTGGTGGTGAGAGGAAGCAGGGATGGAAAACCACAGTTTGGATGCAGAGGGGCCAGTGCCTTCAGCAATAGCTCTGGCTGCTGCTCTCCTCCTGTGCCAAATTCGTTCCTCCCCCATCCAAAACCCATCGGCCCTGAAGTGCCAGCATGGCTCCTGGTGATGCTGGTGGGGCTCTGCAGGACACAGCAGTATGGGTTTATCCCCCCCAATCAAAGGGTGAGCACTGGGGATCCTGCTTTTGCCCCCCCCCTTCCCAAAGGAAAAGTAAGTTTTGGGTGCAGTCAGTGGAGAGTCTGGCTCAATTGCTGTCCCCACGGCTGGATCCTGCTGGCATTGCCTCGTCCCCATGCCACCATGATACAGCTGGATCCTTCCACCCACTGGAAAGCCCTGGCTTATATGGCAATGGTGGTGCTTGCCCTTGGACCGTGGTGGGACTGCATGGCTGGAGGAGAGGCAGGAGCTGTTTCCTGGAGGCAGGGTGGGTGCTGGAGGCTGGCAGGGGCTAGGCAGGGCTTGGGGAGCATCACCTTGGCACACTGCTCCACAGCAGGATGGGCACACTCAGCACCCAGCCTTGGGCAAGACTTGAGCAAGGACAGGCTTTGATGGATGTGATGTGATAGGGAGATCAGAACTCAGATGGCTGGAAAAGCTCCTGAGCAGCATAATTCCAGCCATAATGAAAAGATGTTATGGATCAAAATGCCACTGATGGAGAAGTGCTTCCATCTCAGCAATAGGGAGCCACCAAAGCAGTGCCATGTGCTGGGGTGAGAAAGGTGCCATGGAGGAAGGCTTGGCCCATGGCATAGATGGCTTTGCCATGGGGATGGAGTGGGTGGCCTTCATGCAGGCTGTGGTGGCACTCCAAGGTTAGACTTGAGGATAAGCACCAGCTTGAAGGATGCAGATGTGGGTCCACGCAGGTCACCTGCTCCATCACCAGCAGCATGAGTGTCCCTCCCTTAGAGCTCAGATGGAGGAAAGCATCCCTGTCAAAGGCTTCTCCTATCAGGACAGTGGGGTCAGAGACCTGGCCCAGCCCTAGGAGGGCTTTAGCAGGGTTTGCCATCATGTGTCACCAAGGAGGAGCAGAGGCACCTTACCTGTGCGTAATGCAGGGGTGCCTGAGCATGTAGGGGTCCCCAGTCCATACTGGGGAACCACCAGGACCCCATACATGGCACCCAGCAGGGTGCAAGGGGCTGGCAGGAAGGGCCAGGGGCTGGCAGGAGCCCCTGATGCCCCAGGGATGCAGCAGGATGAGAACTGGGATGCAGCCGATAACACCATGGTCTGACTTTCATGCTGGATGCAAGATGGAGGGTGCCAGCACCCATCCTGCAGGGGCACCCACTTGTCTGTGCACAGGCATGGGTGGCACATGCTTGGAGAGGGGTGTTTCTTTGCCCCGTGCTGGGCTGATGGCCGCACTTGCTTGCAGGTGCAGCCTGTGGCCTGCAAGAACAGTAAGGACAGGAGCATCACCCACGTGGACGAGGGGCTGGAGGACTTCTTTGCCAAGAGGCTAGTCACAGAGGAGCTGCCGTAAGCCCAGGGGGGTGCTGAGGGCCCTGCACCCACCCCCAGGGTTTGGGCAACCCCCTGCTTTCACCTACCCTGCAAATGGTCCCAGTGTCAAGGAGATGCTGGGGGAAACATTGCACCCAGGGGCATTGCTGAGGGCAAGGCTGGTGGGAGAGTGCTTGTACGGCAGCCATGGGGTGCAGGATGCTGCTAGCACCCCATTGCTACAAGACCAGGGAGTTATTCCTACAGTGGGGAGGCAATGGGGCAGCACCTATGGGGCCCCACGCTGGGAGCATCATCTCAGGTGGGGTGTCCAGGGTCTGTATCCATCCCTTTGAGGTGGGTGGAAAGTGTGGGGAAATGCTTCCTGGGCCCTCAGCAGCCTAGAGCTCACCTTTTCCAATGCTACATCTCTCCCCAGCCCCACGGCTCCAGAGACCTGCCTGGGATCAGCCCCTCTGGCCCCCTCCAGCTCCCACACCCTCAAGAAGAAAATCAGGATTTTTTTTGCCTTCAAGAAACCCAAATCCACCCAGGGCTCGAGGTGTGAGAAGGACCCTGAGGGCATCCCCAGTATCCCCAGGTGCAGGTGCTTGATGCTCAGTGACATTTTAGGAGTGCCTAGAAAAGTGGGTGAGGAGGGGAAGCTGCTGAGCAGACTGGAGGAGGGGGAACTCACTGCTGAGCCCTGGGCAGAGCCTGAGAACTGCCAGACCCCCGGCTCTGCCCACAGGATCCGGCCCAAGTACTCGCAGGAGGGCAAATCCCAGTCACTCATACTGCTGTCTGGGGAGGATGAGGATGCGCTGGGGGTGAGGCAGGACAAGGTAAGCACCATCGCTGAGCCACCACTGCTGCTCAGCTCACCCGGTGGGTGCTGCTCCCGCCCAGGGGTGCTGATGGTGGGGTCTGCCAGGCACCACAGGGAGACATGGGGACATCCCTAATGGGTTGTGGCTATGCCTCCATCACCCAGGAGTACGGCTAGGGTTGGGGACCTGGGTGCCTGTAGATGGGTGGGTGCTGTGGGTGCCATGCCCCTGGCAGGGCTGTGTGTATTCTGCAGAAGAGGCAGCTGGAGAAGAGTGAGGGGGAGCTGCCTGGCTCCTTCAAGCAATGCATGCAGGTCATGCTCCACCGCACCAACATTGCCAAGTGCTCAGCCGCCGAGGGCAAGAAGCAGCAGGTAGGGAGAAGATCCACTTTGGGGACAGACCCTGCACCCAAAGGGTGGGTGGAGGTGGTGGTCCACGGGGTGGGGGTTCCCTGGCCAGGCCTGTGCTGCTGCTGCCCGTGCCCTCTGTCCTGTCACCTAACCCTCTGCAGGGAGACCAATATATGGGCTTCTATGCACTGCATGGTGTTTGTCCCTCCTCCCATGGCACGCACCCATCCCTTGCAGCCACCCCAGAGCCCAGCAGCACCCTGCCCTCTGCCACCCATCATCCCTGAGGGTGCTGCCACCCTGGCCCCCCCCTTACCAGGTTTCTTTCCCCTTGCAGAGCAAAGACAGCAAGATCAAGAAAGCTGGCTCTGATGGTGAGGGGCTGCATCCTTCCACCCGGGTGGGCACGGGCAGGTCCCCTTGGACACCCAGCTGTGGGTCCCACCATGTTCCCCCCTCACTGGGTGCTGGTGGCATGGGGCAGACCCCATCACACTGATGCTGGCTGGTGGCTTGTGCTTCAGGGGTCATCATGGACAGCTCTGCAGGCTCACCCTCATCCCTGAAGGCCCACATGCACTCTGCATCCACAGGTAGGTTACTGGTGGGTGCTGTGGGGGTCACACCAGCCACCAGAGCAGAGGGCTCTGTCCCCTCTGCTAGCACCAAGCAGTGCTACATGGGGACTGGAGACAACAGGGACTGGTAGGCACAGACATGGGCACCCGGAGAGGGTCCCACCCTTGGGAAGGTGCCCAATGCTGGTGATGATGTGTAGAAGCGTTTCTCACTGAGAGTGGTTTTGTGAGCAATCCAGCCTTTGGCCTGGCTCCAACTGTCCAGTGAGCAGAAGGCATGAGAGGCATCCAGCCCTTGGCTGAACTCCAATTCTCTGGTAAGCGGAAGTCATCAGAGGCTGCAGGGGGGGTTGCTATAGGGCACCTCACCGGAAGCCACTAGAAGCTGCTGGCGGCTGCCAGCAGCTTCTGGAAGTTGCCAGAGGGTGCTGGAAGTTGCCAGAAGGGGACACCCACTTGCTGACATGAATTTAAGCCTCCAATCACAAGCCGTTGCTAGGACCTGACATGGAGTCAGAGCCAGTCATCTATTGTGGAATGTTCTGGTATTCTGTAACTTTTTCCTATAAAAGGTGTGATTGCGCAGAATAAATTGTTCAGCGTTCGATTACATTAATCGGCGTTTGCGTTGTTCCATATCCCCCGCAATGATGGATGAAAACACAGTCCCTGGGGTGGCTGCAGGCTGATTGTCAGCACATGGGATGGTCCCATCCCCTGGGGCCTCGAATCCTGTGTTCAGTTCTGGGCCCCTCACTACAAGAGAGATATTGAGGTGCTGGAGAGGGGCCAGAGAAGGGCAACGGAGCTGGTGAAGGGCCTGGAGCACAAGTGTGATGAGGGATGGCTGAGGGACCTGGGGGGGTTTAGTCTGGAGAAGAGAAGGCTCAGGGAGGACCTTATCGCTCTCTACAACTACCTGAAAGGAGGTTGTAGTGAAGTGGGGTCAGTCTCTTCTCCCAAGGAACAAGTAATAGGACAAGAGATAATGGCCTCAAGCTGTACCAGGGGAGTTTTAGGTTGGATATTAAACAATTTCTTCACAGAGGGGGTATTCAGGTATTGGAACAGGCTTCCCAGGGCAGTGGTTGAATCACCATCCCTGGAAGTGTTCAAAAACCGTGTAGATGAGGCCCTCAGTGATATAGTTTAGTGGTGGCCTTGGCAGTGCTGGGGGAACAGATGGACTTGATGATCTTGAAGGTCTTTTCCAACCTGGTTGATTCTATGATTCTATCCCTGATGGGCACCCACAACCCTGTCCTACTTTCCCCCACAGATGCACCCTTCCGCAGCCCGGTCACTGCGGTGGAGCCCTGGCCAGCCTGGAAATCCCTTGGGAGGCTGCTTACTGCTGAGCCACAGGGCACCAGCTCCCATCAACCCTGGCGTTCCTTTGTCCTGTCTGATCCCAGCGTGGTGTCAGAGCCAAGGGCCTGGGAGGGCTGGAGCAGCAGCCTGCCACGGCTGGGCCGGAGCATGTTGGCGGCACTGCCATGCAGGGTCAGCCATGGTGGGGAGCTAGGTGCCAGAAGCCCCCTGCCCCCACCACCTTACACTGAAGGTAAGGATGCACGAGCCCATGGGGTCCTTTATCCCACTGCTGGCCTGTTCCTGGAGCCCCTTGGGAATGATGGCAGAGAGACCCAAGCACCCAGTGCTGAGTGCTGAGGGGTCTGCCAGGGAGTTGGGGTGCTGCAGGCTCCCTATTCCCACTGCTTTTCCAGACAACCGGCTGATGCTGTGGCTGGTAGCGCCACAGGGGACTGGCCGCAGAGCTGTGCCCATCTATGAGAAGCAGCTCAGGGAGCCCGAGTGCCCGGCAGAGCTGGGAAGCAAGTGGGGGCTGGAGTGGGACCATGAGCACCCCTTGCACCCCACACCAGAGCAGGGAGGTGCTGGCTTAGTGGCACCACACATGCCTGGTAGTGCTGCCTGTCCCAGCTAGTGGGTGCCCATCCATGGTGCTGGGGTGATTGATAATGGCATCACTGCACTGGGAAGATCCCATGGGAGACTTGGCACTGGTTCCAGCAGCAGCAGCCAGGCTGCCTGAGCTCTCAGGCAGAAAGGGGGCAGAAGCCAGGTGGCTCTGCCCCACCGTAACATGGGGCTGGGTTGTGTCTCTTGCAGTGGGCACAATCCCCTTGCGCCTGTGGCGGTCACCTGTGATCAGATTGAGAACCAAGCACAAGTCCCTCCTGGAGCCAGAGGGCAAGCCCAGAATGCCCTTGGATGCTGCAGGTGAGACATGATGCTCCCCTCCCTTGCAGGGTTTGGCTTTTGGTCCCCCCCGCTCACACCAACACCCTCCGTAGGTGCTATGCTGGAGGACTGGCCCTGTGCTGGGCTGGAGGTGCCACAGGTTGGAGCAGGCACTGCCCACAAGCAGCCACAAACCCTGGCACAAACTGTTGGGAATGCACAAGACTCAGCAGCCGTAGAGCAAAGACCAGGCCAGGGGCAGCCAGCCCTGGAACAGTGAAGCCCTTGCATGCCACTGTGCTGTTCCCAAGAAAACCCTGCAAGGAAGCACACCATGCCAGGGGATTGGCAGCTGGGGTGCAGGGCTGCTCTGTACTGGGCCAACGACATCATCACCCACCTTCTGCTGTGGGGATAGACAGGATAGACATCACCTACGAGGGTAGGGATGCCCAGGGACCATGCCAGAGCCCTCAGGATACACTGAGTGTGTCACCTTCCCCAGATGGCCTCTGCTACTGCTGCAGGGGTAGCTGGTGGGTTTAGGATGCAGCCACTTTAAGCACATGATACCAGGGCCCTTCCACCACTGCAGCTCCCACCCCATGGTGTACCAGCCCTCCAAGATGCAGGTTTCCATTGGCAGGACCATGACACACGGCATTCCAGCATTCAGCCCAGTACCAGCTCCACAGCTCTCCCAAATGGCACCAGTGTTATCCTAATACCCAAGCAGCTTTCTCCTGTGTTGACCTCTGCTCCAGACTAAATGCATTCCTTACACAGATGTTTACAACAAAGCAGAAAGATGCTGCTTCTTTTATTTTTCCCTTCCCCCCCCTTTTTTATTTTAATACAAGACCTGTGTATTTAAAAAATATACAATTTTTACTTTTTTTTTCATTTCTACAGCATAACCCTGTGGGACATTTTTTGTAATGAACAGTGCAGGACCCTGCAGAAACCATAAAACATCCAAACTCCATTGCTGCCTTTGTAGTGGGGATCAGATTGTGGGGCTGACAGACACAATGCTATGGTGGCACCGGGTCACCTCTTGTCCCCACCTGCTGTGCCAGAGAGTTTGGAAAGGATGGAGAGGGAGAAGTGGGAGAGGGGAGCTGGCTCACCCACAGGCATCCCTGAACAGATGCTCTCAGCACTGAGGGTACTGGCCTTCAAGAGGTCATGCCCCCAGCATCTCTACAGCCAGGCCAAACCACTCAGTGGGCCCCTTGAGGACAGGGGTCCTGGTGTCCCCCCCATCCCTCCTCCAACTGTTCTTCCCAGGCAGTCCTAAATTGCTGTCTGAACCAGTGAAGAAAGGAAGGATGGGCTGGGCTCAGGGATCTACCTCCCTGTCCATCAGGATCCAGCAAGCCCACTTCAGCATCACCTTTGAGATCCTGTGAAACCACAGTGGGGGAGCTGGGGGGAGAAGGGACCTGGCTGGGGACATGCCACCATGCACCGGGGCAGCCCGGGGTAAGGCAGAATGTGGGGACCCACCACAGGGATGCAAGTGGCACTGCCTGCATCCCATGGGACCAGCCATGGGGGGGGATAAGGCATGGCCACATGAGGCCATAGCTGCACTGACCTGACAGATCTTATCTGCTCGCAGAGCTCAGGGCTTGGTACCTCGTATCTGTACTGGAGCGGCTTCTTCTCGTACTGCAGGAATGAAGAGGGTGAGGCTGGTCACAAAGTCCCAGAGCACAGCCCCAGGAAAACCCTGGAGTCTCTCCCTCAGTAATTTCCTGCTCTTCCAATCATATTTTACCCAGAGAGCTGGAAGATGCTCCAGCAAGTGTTGATTTCCACCCAGCCCTAGCTCAATCACATCTTCACCCAGTGCCCCAAATCCTCCTTCCAGAGGGTTGGGGCCACCATGTATGCCAATACCTGCCTTCAACTCCACATCTCCAACAGCCAGGTGAGGAAAGACCTTGGGGATTGGACATCAGCAGTGGGGGGAGGGGGGCGACCTAGACAACCTCCCCAGGCCCCCTCCTCCCCAGGGAACCCCACCAACTGCTTCATCTTTACCAGCTGCAGAGCTCTATGCTGCTCCGGCCAGGAGCTGGGGCCACTCACTACAGATGCTTGATCTTCCTCCTTTTCCTCCTCAAGCTCCTTTCCACACCACAGCCCTCTCCTCCTTTCTGCTCTTCTTAGCATTCCATGTACTCATAGGCTCCAGCCTCTGGCCCATCTCTCTCCCCTTGCCCCACAGGGCACCTTGGGGATGCAGCTGACCATGGTGGGCTGGTAGTGTTTGGCCATCTCCTGCCAGCAGCTTCCACTTGGCACCCACAGCATCTCCTCCTGGGGTCCTGGCATGAGCCTGACCATGCCCCAACATATCCAGAAGGAAAGCTGGGACACTGGAGTCTGCCTGCTCCCGGTGAGGCATCCCTTCAGGCAGGGCTTGCAACTGGCTGCTGGGCAAGATGGGAAAAGCCAGATGTTGGGGTGGCCTGAGAGCCCCCTGAAACCTGCGGGCCTTGGTGTCGTGGTTTAAACCCAGCCGTAAATCAGCCACACAGTTCGTTAGCTCCCCCCCTTCCTCCTTCTGCTCCCAGAGGGAGGGGGAGGAGAATCGAAAGAATGTAACTCCCATGGGTTGAGATAAGAACAGTCCAGTAACTAAGGTATAATACAAACCACTGCTGCTACCACCAATAATAATA
>CABHOG010000174.1:136381-149781 GCA_902168055.1 Aratinga solstitialis
AGTTACTAAACTGTTCTTATCTCAACCTGTGGGAGTTGCATTCTTTTTGATTCTCCTTCCCATCCCTCCGGGAGCGGGGGGAAGAAAAAGGGGAAAGTGAGGGAGAGAACGAGCTGCGTGGTTAGAGAGGCTTAAACCACGACACAAGGAGAGGATACCACACATCTGGCTGAGAGCCTGGGCTCTTAGGAGAGGTCACTATCCACCATGAAACCAAGTGTTTTTTATCCAAACCAGCAGCAGGAATCCAGGAATGATGGGTCTGGACAGGTCTGGGACATGTGCTCCTCCTGGGAGACAGAGAGCAGCAGTAACTAGTAGAATCACAACAGACATTCCCTTCTGAATGGTGTAACAACCCTGAGCCTGTACTAAGCCATGCCCATGCTGTGTAAAAAAAAAACCCAAGGGAAGCAATAAACTGCTCCTCCAGGTCTTAAACTTGCCTGCTCTATGGGCTGGGAGCTGTGGATTGGTCCTGGCCTGCCCCAATCCCTCCAGCCATGGGCTTTTCCTGGTACATGCCTACAATTTGGTCGCAGATGTCATGTACATCGTCCACCTGACTGGTCATGTTGGAACATGATGCACAAAGAAGGAAAGTGAAAAGCCATGTACCATCATGCATGAATGCCACGTCCATTTATAAATGGTGTGCATATGTCCTTTCATAGGTGCCCACCATGCTAAAAAGACTGGTCATCATAGAATCACAGAATGGTTAGGGTTGGAAAGGACCTTAAGGTTACCTAGTTCCAATCCCCTGCCATGGGCAGGGACACCTCACCCTAGACCATGTCACCCAAGGCTCTGTCCAACCTGGCCTTGAACACTGCCAGGGATGGAGCATTTACCACTTTGGGCAACCCATTCCAGTGCCTCACCACCCTCACAGTAAAGAACTTCTTCCTTATATCTAACCTGAACTCCCCCTCTTTTAGCTTGAACCCATTACCCCTTGTCCTATCACCACAGTCCCTGATGAAGAGTCCCTCTCTGGCATCCACCAGTTGAGACCTTCTGAGAAGAAGAACCTGCCAATCCCACTACATAAAACCAACTGTACAAGCCAACAGCACAAGCCAACAGAACTTGCTTCTGGGTTTAAGGATGCCTGTGCCACCAGGATTCTGCTCCCATAGGTATCACAGCTCAGCCACTGAGCAGTCCCCGCTGGCCAGTGTGCATGTGGCTAGTCCCACCCGCTATGGGCAACTCGATTCCCAGCAGAGGCAGTGGCTTAGCACATGCTGCAAGAGACCACTGGTACCAGCAACAGGCAGTGCTGCTCATGGAACTGAATCAGAAACAAGATGAAGAGGGAACCAGATATTCACCACCTCCATGTCTTCAAACGGAATGGGGAACAGGACCATGGGGTCTTCTCTCTCTTGCTGTCACTTTTTTCTCCCCATGTCATCTCTCCTTCTGTTTAGACCACAATACCCATCTCTCTCCTTCCTGCTCCTATTAGTGAGGAGACATCTGAGCTGCCTCAAACATCTCCTTCCCCAACAGACATTAGGAGATTGACAACAGTAATGTCCATGGTGGGATGCTGCTACAAGCACCCACAGGCTGTGAGAGAAGAGCAAACCAGAGCACTGGAGCTGGGTTTCTCCAGCATCCAGGCCATGGCCACAACCCAGCACAAGGCATGAACTCCATGTCCTGCCTGTGCGAGGTATTTCATTTTATGAAATATTTTTGTTTCCAAATTTCCTCCAGATCTGTTTCAATTTTGCCACTTTGCTCTATATAGGAACAGCAACTTTCATTGATTATGGAACAAACTCCTCCTTATGAAGCTGTGGAGACGTAGTACACGGACTCCGTATGCAGTTACAAGCAAAGACCTTTATTCATGTGTCTCACGTTCTTTTATAACAAACATTCTGTGTGCACGCTTCATAACAATATATGATTGGTTAATGTCTGCTGCCCACGCGCCTCAAACTGGTTTCTGATTGATTGGTTATTTTGTTCCCCTCCAGTTCATTTTCCACTCCCCTTTTTCTCAAGGTCAGCCAACAAGGTTGTCTAAGGCTGCCTGCTCATTTTCTACCTCCACATGAAGCCAATAACATGTCTAGAGCCATGGAGTGAGTTTGTAATACCACTTTAGATAGGCTAGTTATCTCCTTTTGTTCTGCTTGGATTATATCAGTAGTTTTACTTTCTATTTATTTCCTCTATGGTTGCTGAGATATTTACAATTGCCTTCTCTAATTCACTTACTCACAAAGATGGAATTAACCATCTCACAAAACTATGAAATGCGGTGTTCCATTTGGCAATAGGGTTAAACCCTCGTTTGATCCATTTAACAAAACTTCTAACCCAGGTTCCAGAAGGATGTACATCAATAATAGTAAGATTGGGTACCATAGCACCTAAGGTGCATGCCCCCTTCCAATTGGGGGGTAGAGTCTTATAAGCATTTTCTCCACATAACCAATACCATCCTTTCCCTTCAGGAACGGGCCACCACTGAACCACGATGCCATCTATATTAATATTGTGATTGCAATTTGAATGGTTACTTACACCTGTGGCATTTAAGCAAACATAATCTCCTACACTGGTTCCTGGTGTAATACATCTTTGTACACAGGTATAATATTTTTTACTTGGATTAGGATTAATTATCCCAAGTCTTAACTTCTCCCTCGGATGTAGATTGCTAGTGTTCACCCACAAGTTTGTCCGTGAGACAGTGTTGGGAATTGGAACGCCAATTAATGGAAGGTCCGTATTTTCTCCTGATTTAGACAACTGTGCACACATACAACAGTCACTACAATTAAAGACTTTAGTATCACTCTGCATTAATTTCAGGTATAAGTTTTGGTCCCAAGCTTGTATGCCAATTATCATATAAATCCAAATTATGACCAATGCAATTTCATATGTAAGGGTCCTGAAGGTTTGATCCGCCATATCCTCTCTGGCCCTGGTGCTTTCTTTTTTTCTTGAATGATGTATCCAAGCAGGTTGTTCCTTTATCATCACTGCTGTGAAGGTAGTCAGTAATATCTGGTACAGTCCACTCCACTTCTCCTTTAGGGGATCTCCTGAAAAATTCTTAATATAAACCCAGTCTCCAGATCTGAAAGGGTGAATTGGATAATCCAAGCCTCTCTCTCTTGTCCCTAATATTCTCTTATTTATTTCTTCCAATTGCTTTCCCAGATTGACCAGAAACTGATGGAGATAGCCTTCTCCCACTTCATGAAGACTTTCTCCTTTAAACTGGGATTGATATGGTTTTCCATACAGAATTTCAAATGGGCTAACCTCTTCTTTTGACTGAGGTTTAGTTTGAATTGCTAATAGAGACAGTGGTAAGGCTCGGTACCAATATAAATTCGTTTCCTGACATATTTTACTAATCTGTTGTTTGATCAGATGGTTCATCTTTTCTACTTGCCCACTGGCCTGAGGCCTGTATGGAACATGTAGTTACCAATCAATTTCTAATTTTTTGCTAATTTCTTGTAATAATTTTGCTCTAAAGTGTGAGCCTCGGTCAGAAGAAATTGCCGCTGGTACTCCAAAATGAGGTATTATCTCGTTTAATAACGTTTTGATTACTCGTCCTGCATTATTAATTTTACAAGGGAATGCTTCTGGACACCCTGAAAAAGTATCCATTAACACCAACTATATATAGCTTCCTTTTCTCAGTAATTCAGAAAAATCTATTTGCCACTGCTGTCCTGGATAACTTCCTCTCCCAATTGTCCCTATTTGATTTCTATTTCCAGTTTTAGAATTATTCTTAAGACATAGCTTACATTGTTTTGTCACTAATTGAACTATGGTGTATAGATTCCTTCCTACAATTTGTTTGTCTAAGTATTTATATAAAGTGTTGCTACCCCAATGAGTTCTATTATGTTCTTCCTGAATTAGCTTCCAGAGTTGATTATAGGGAATTCGTCCATCAGGTATCTGAATCCAACCCTCTTTGTTTTCCTGTCCTTTCAGGTCTTCAAACAACTTTCAATCCTCTTTTGAATATCTAGGTTTAGATTTCTCAATTGTTTGTTTGCCATCAAGGATTAAGGACATGATTTTAGATTGTTCAGCTGCTCGTTTGGCTTCAAAATCAGCCAAATTATTTCCAGTTTCCTGATTAGAGTCACCTTGTTGATGCCCTCTACAGTACATAATAGCTACTTCCTCAGGTAGCTGAACAGCTTCCAGTAGCCGCAGAATTTCTGCAGCATGTTTAATCTGTTTCCCTTGTGTGTTCAAAAGTCTTCATTCTTTCCAGATGTCACCATGTGCATGGACCACACCAAATGCTTATTTAGAATCAGTCCAAATATTTATCCTTTTGCTTTTAGCCAATTCCAGGGCTCTCGTTAATGCTATTATTTCTGCCTTTTGGGCGGAGGTGTTCGCGGGTAAAGGTTTAGCTTCTATTACCTGTGAAGTGGTGGTAACTGCATATCCTGCCTTCTGTTCACTATTTTTCATGAAGCTCCTACCATCAGTAAATCAAGAATCAGCATGTTCCAGAGGTTTTTCTTTCAAATCTGGTCGGCTCAAATATACAGTCTCTATAGTGCCCAAGCAGTCGTGTGTTAGTGGATCTGTCAATTGTTCCTGCAAAAGGATGCTGGATTCACAACATTAGTGACCACAATTTCTATGTCATCATGTTCCACAAGGGTGGCCTGGTATTTTAAAAAACGTGAAGGAGATAACCAGTGGGCTCCTTTCTGTTCCAGAACTGCTGAGACAACATGGGACACTAGCACAGTAATCTTTTGTCCCAAGGTGAATTTGCAAGCCTCTTCAATATTTATGACAACTGCTGCCTCAGCCCTTAGGCATCCAGGCCATCCTTTGCTCGCTTCATCCAGCTGTTTCGAAAAATATGCCACTGCCCTTTTATAGGGTCCTAGTTTCTGAGCAAGGACCCCCAAGGCTATTCCTTGTTTTTCATAGGAATATAGCCAAAAGGGTTTAGTCACATCTGGAAGTCGCAGAGCTACAGCTCTCATTAGCTCCAATTTTAAATTTCTAAAAGCCCCCTCTGCTGAATTAGTCCATTTCAAAGAGGAAGGATTTCCTTTTAACAGTTCATAGAGTGGTCTTACCAGAACACCATAATCATGGATCCAATGTCTGCGCCATACAGTCATTCTCAGGAATGTCCGGAACTCTGTCATGGAGTTGGGCAAATGGCTTCTTTTCTAGCATTTCCAAGTTCTCTCTGTCCTCCTGTTATTTCATATCCTAAGTAGGAGACTCAGGTTTGAATTAGTTGGGCCTTTTGTTTGGATACCCGATAACCATTCAGTCCCAGGAAATTCAATAATCCCACCATCCACTGGACACATTCTTCCTTTGTTTCTGTGGCAATTGATAGGTCATCCACATATTGCAACAGAGTCCCTGTCTGAGTGGGTGGCTTCCATGATTCTAGTTCTCGTGCTAACTGATTTCCAAAAATCGTTGGACTGTTTTTAAACCACTGAGGTAATACTGTCCAAGTTAATTGGGCTTTCCTTCCCGTGTGAGGATTTTCCCATTCGAAAGCAAATAAATTTTGGGTTTTTTTGGCCAATGGCAAGCAAAAGAAAGTGTCCTTTAAATCCAAGATGGCAAACCATTTCTGATTATTATTCAATTTAGTCAATAAGATATACGGATTAGCTACTACTGGATGAATATCCTCTGCAAATTTGTTGATTACTCTGAGATCTTGAACCAATCTGCAACTTTTCCCATCGGATTTCTTTAATGGCAAGATAGGAGTATTATATTCCAATTCACATTCAATTAATAATCTATATTTTAAAATTTACCAATGATTGTTTAATTCTCTTTGATCCTCCAATGTTAAGGAATATTGTTTTATTCTAATTGGGCAGCCCCCCCCCTTTTTATTTCTACTTTAACAGGCAAAGCATTTTTCGCCTTACCTGGAACTTCAGATGCCCATACTCCCAGATATACCTGATTAAGGATTTCTTCTACTTCAGGGAGCTCCTCCTGTTCACTTTTCTGTTGAATTAAAGATAAATTCAAGACTGCAATTCATTGATCGTTTTTAACTCTTAATTCCATTTTGCCTTCTTTAAATGTTGCTTCTTGCCCTAATAAAGATTTTGGAGAATTTGGAATGCATAAAAATTTATGCATTCCTATTTGTTTTCCCAATTTGTACTTTAAGTGTTTCAGAAAGAATGCCTTTTTTATTTCTTTTATTTTTTTTTTGGCTGCCAGTAGCTCCCACAACTGTAACAAATTCTTTTCCCTCTGATTTAACACCGAATAAGTTGCTCCTGTATCCACAAAAAATTCCACTTTATTTCCTCTAGTCCCTAGCTTTAATTTAACCAGTGGATCTGCTAGGGTAGATTCCCCAGGTCCCCATAAGTCTAGTTTCAATTCAGTCACTGGAGCCACCCCATGGCACTCCCCCCAGGGCAGTCTCACTTCCAACATCCAAACTCCCCACAGCATGTACACCAATCCGGTCCTACAGGAGAAGAACCCACTCCCCCACCTCCACCTGACATCCCTCCTCCACCTCTTCCTGACATTCCTCCTCCACCAGTTTCTACTTGTCCCAAAGCAATCACTGTAGCTGTGGCTATACCACGACTCAGCTTTTTCTTTTCTACCTGTTCCCGATTCCTATACGTTCTCCATGCTTCCTCTTTCACTCCCATCTGCATTTATCCAACAAGCCCTCAGTCCCGTCTGTCAACACGTCTGTTCCTGTGGGGGACTACGTGACTGAGGGCATGAAGTTAGAACTTAGCCTTGAAGATATCAAAGCTTATCCTTGAAGAATGAGGCAGCCGAAGGCATCTGAATGAGAAAGCAGAAGGCATCCGGAGGAGTGAGCAAGTCAAGGGGAGTAACTAACTGCAGAACAAGAGCTTGGCAAGATAACAGACTTTAGTAATGCAGCAAAGGGTCATCCAATAATGTGCTGTTGCTAACTGATGTAACCAATGGCTAAAAGACACATGTATGCTAGAAACTGTATATAAGTAAGGTTTTGTAATAGTAAAGGAGAACTTTCTGCTTCGTCACCGAAGAAGCGTGTGTGTGTGGTTTTTGGCCATCTCAACAACGACATCTGGTGACCCTAATGTGATCGCGCAGGTTGTGATCGAATTGGAACTTAAATGGACGGTGGGAGCAGCTGTGGAGACGGAGCCCAGCATAGCATTGAGAGCAGTGGGGGATCTGCGCGGCTGGCCTGGAGTTGAGACACCTGGATAGGTGAGCTGCTGGGAACACGGGAGCCTCATTAAGTAAAGAGGACTCGGTCGTACTGACCATGTGGACATTAATATTAGAAAAGCAGGGAGTGGCTGTAGATGAACTACTGTTGCGTTAAAGGGGGAAAAATAAACCCCTGGCTTGATTAGAGGGGCCAGGAACGGCTCCAATATGCAACTACCAGTCCGGCCGCATTCGCTACTGATCCGGATTCACCGATAGTGTACCACACTGCCCAATACAATCAGCGGCAGCTATCAGTCCGGCCGTGTTCGCTATTTCGAACTTCACTGATCCAGATTCACTGATAGTGCGCCACACTGCCGGTCGAATTGTGCTCATGAACCCTCACGGCCACACTAAGAGATGGGGTCGTGTTCAGTGAGAAAATTACAATCGGTTACTGAAACAGTGCAGTTTATTGTGATTGGCTACCAAAACAGAGCAGTCTATTGATGCAACAGGTACGGGTTCTTATGGATTGCCGGTGATAAATACTGTCTGCAAAAGCACGTGCAAATAATAGTTACATGGATACAAGCGCTTGATAAAGTTAACACAGCCTGGCTCTAAAGTATAAAGGTAACAGTAAAAGTAACTCTATAGAGATTCTAAGTTTTCCCAGGGAAGCACTTGATACAGTGCAAGTCTTACCCACAGGCGTCCCTATGGGGGGGGAAGAGAGGTCCAGCCCGTCGACTGGTCCTGGGAGTCTGTTGATGTTATCTTCCTTGACTCCTCCATGATGGTATCTTCCCTGATATCCCCCTCTCTCTTGGGTCATTTTATATTATTTTCACCTTCAAGGTGGAGCTTGAGTTACTCTAGTCATACATACCTTTATTATTATTGGTGCAAATCTCTCTCGCTTCGTTTTAAAGGTATATGACACCAAAAATTCAGAGTGCATGCTCAGAGGGGGGTGGTCTCCTTTTGGAGGGGGGTCACATTGGAGATGGGAGTGTATTTTAGCATGTAGATGCATTATAATGACATTATAATGAAGCAAAGTTCACACAGAGGACGGCATTCTGTCAAAAGATGACAGCTGCTGGCTCAGGGTAGCAAGTATGCAGCTTATCAGTTTCTTGTACCACCTAGTTCCCATCTTTTTGCTGAAGTTAGGACAAAGCGTAACCGCGAGATCTCCACCTCGCTCTACCCTCTGTCCGTGTTGCCACAGGAACCGCTGTGGAGTGCATATTCCTGGCATACCAGGTGTGGCTGCATCTCGCCCCGAGAGGCCCTGAAAGTCCGTTTTTCCCTTATGTGTGGACAATGCTGCATTTCAAATATAAGCTTAATTCCACATTTCCTAATTATTCCACAGCTACGCCTCCGAAAAATGCTATTATGGAGTAAGAGACAGGGTTATGAGGCCAATACGGTGACAGCCTTTAGTGTCTTGGTGTGGAAATGCCTGAGAGATATCCTGTTTGATCATGCATACAGGGGGGAGAAACAGGCTCAGATGTTGCTGACAACATGGCAGTTGCTCTTTGAGACTTTAAAATCATTTAAAGAGCAGCAAGATAAAGCAGAACTGTTGGCTCCCCCTAGCATTCAAGGTGCGGGCACCTATAGTGCAGAAGGGTTTCAGAATAAAAGTTCTCCAAGTGAAGGGACGGAGCTTCTCTCCATATAAATTTGCCCCTGGCACCTGTTACACAATTTGATGTAAAGGGTACAGAACCATCTGGGGGAAGAACAGTTCGAAGTAAAATCCCGGGGGGGAAGAAGATAAAGACATGGGGGGGAAGATTCTGATGATGAGATGTATGGTCCAGGTGCCCCAGCCACAGCTAATCAACAATATGGGTCCCGTATAGAGTCAGTGGTCCATATCCTTTGTAATCCTGAAAGAGACGTGGAGGGACCAGATTACCCTGTTTCAGAGCCTGGTGCCCCCCCCCCCGCCCCCCTCCAGAACCTCCGCCAGTTGCTTCTGCAGCTGCAAGGATGGATGAAGATGATCCTTTTGACCCGGGCCCTGTTAATCCCGAGAAAGAGCCTACTCTCAGATCACCTGAAACCTGCAGGAGGAAATGTTTTAATTAACTCCAGAACACATTTATGAGGAGCCTGTGCACGTTCATCAGACTGATGTTGCTGCTCCTGAGATTCTGAAGCCTGATAATTCTGATGCTGACCTGGATAGTACTTTTGACCTGGGGCCTGTTGATCCGGAAAAGGATCCTGATTTATATCCCCCAGATCCTCATGATAAATGGGCAGCCGTAAAGGGAGAAGCGAGATGGGCGGGGGATGCAGATGTATTGTGTGCTTTCTCGGTGGTGTA
The DNA here is from genome assembly GCA_902168055.1 of Aratinga solstitialis. Taxonomy (NCBI): domain Eukaryota; kingdom Metazoa; phylum Chordata; class Aves; order Psittaciformes; family Psittacidae; genus Aratinga; species Aratinga solstitialis. Next base: position 145,935 of record CABHOG010000174.1, read on the forward strand.
TGTGCCAGACCAAAACCCATGGTGGAAAGGTCTCTCATATGCTCTTATCAAAGATATCAAGCAAATGGTGATGGACCATAGACTTGGAACCCCATATACGACTCATTTTATACAGTCTCTCTGTAATACTCATGTACTAGAGGTTGGCAAATATATGTCCATATTTCTACTGACCCTTGCAGACCTTTATAGATACTGCTGGCCACTTCTTCCGATGTAGGCTGGCCACCTGCGTCGGAATGTGTGCATTTTGGTCAGTATGAAAGCCCAAGCCTCATGCGATGTGGGGGAGGCAGAGCCTCTGCGGGGATGCCTGCTGAGGTTGAACCTGCCACCTTGCACTGTGATGATGGTGCTCAGAGCTGGTTTCCTGATTGTCTTCACAGGGTCGTTGCACCACGTTCTGTACGTGGGACCGTGTAGTGGGAGTAATAATTGTCCAGATTTTGTGTTTCAAATATTATAGTTGTGTGGAGTGTGCTTGTGGGATCCCGTGTGTGTGTGTGTGTGTTGAGGGCAGACGGTGTTCTGTGTATTTTTCGTTATCGGGTTCACGTAAAAGTTTTTAATGGGTAGCAGATTAACATTTTGGGCAAGAAAGGGTTAATGCAAAAGTGTGGTTGCCTGTAGGTATTTATGGCTGCTGCTTGGAAGGCAGGCAGCAGTAGCTGCTGCTGAGCAGGCTGGCGTTTGTAGCAGTGCAAAGCAGGGTGAGTGACTTTGGAAAAAAAAAAAGAAAAAAAGGAAAAAAAAACCAAGGGAAAAAAAAACCAAGAAAAAAAAACCCACCAAAAAAAGGTTATTTGATACAGTTTGGTAACCATGTTCAGAAGAAGCTGCCCTCCGATTTGGCTCCCAGTGCTCCACCAGTGGAACGGCCAGGATGGACACCAGAGCAGTGGAGCGAAGAAAAAAAAAAAAAAACACCAAAAAACCTCTTGATCTATTGAGTATTGGGGAGGTTTGTAGAGACACCACAAACAAAACCTAAAGAGGCCTGCAACACGCTGGGTGCAGGGGAGGAGTCCTGCTTAGTGTGTTTAAAGTAACCTGGAGGTGAATCCAATACTTGGAGGAACAGATAGATCGGTTGAAACAAGAACTACTAGCTGATAAAATAAGAGGGGTAGTGCAACCACAAGCTTTACCAGCCACCACCCAAGCAGCATCAGGGTGGCAGAGAAAGAAGAAAAAAAAAAAAGGGGTAATGACACAGCAAACTCCTTGACTGTTAACACTGAGCAGTTTACTTCTGCAGCTGCTTCATATTCCTTTTTCACCAAAATGCCTCTGCTTTAAGGAAACACTTTAACCTGTCTTCTTCTCAAGAACTGATAACCTGGGGGAGGGGGTATTTTTGTGTCCTCCTACCTACAGGTCCATGGCGACTGCCTGCAAAGTTTCTCAAGCCCTGCCATGAGCTAGACAGATGAGTGGAAAAACCCAATGCCTCAGCTACAGGAGCTGACCATGAATACCCTGAGTAGAATGAGAGAGAGGAAGAGAAAAACGAATGTTTGCAAAGCATCACTTGAGGGCAACTGAAAAGTAACAGCCTGAATATGTGTGCTTGTAAAGTAGCTATTATTAGAGGCTGTGATTTTGTGTATAAAACCACCTGTATTTACTAGCCAGGTGCTAATAAGAAACTACACCTTGTATGGATTTGTCACTTGTAAAAGAGATGTTAGAGCATGCAAATTTGCAGCAGCTGCTAGGAAATGCTAAGGCAAAAGCTAGAAAAATTCTAATACAGTGATAGTGTTATAAAGCAGGTAATGGAACAAATTAAGAGGGTGGGAGAACTCCACTGGTAAGAAATTTCTTTGGCTGGTCCCCTGCTGCCATCAGCATCTTCAACATGCTGCTGCACCCTGTAATAGTTACTCTGCTAATGTAAATCTGTATGTGCTTTGCCATAGTAGTGACTTGTTACTGGATGAGGCAGGTGAAACTCTGCATTGACAATGAGGTGCAAGGACTGAGGCTGGCCAAATGCCTCCTACCACAGTCAAGGGCAAGACTGGGTTGGCCTCTGTGTTTGCCACCAAGAAGAACCTTTAGCTCCACTGTTGGCAGCAACCCAGCAGGCATTGAGCGGTGGAGACAAATGCCGTGCCAGACCTTGATGTGAGGGATGGCCTCCCCTGTTATCAGAGAGCCATCCAGTGGAAGAGCCAATGGTGTTTACAGATGGCTCAGGGAAAACCGGAAAAGCTGTTATTGTGTGAAAAGAAAATTCACACTGTCAGCACTGAATAGAACATCAGGAAGGATAGCCACAAGTGATGAAACAGAGCTATAGTGATGGTATTTCAACATTTTCCTGGTTCAGTTAGCATTGTTACTGACTCTGCTTATGTAGCCGGGTTAATACAATGCTTGGACAAAGTAGTTTTGGGACAAGTGTCCAATGAAAAGTTATTTGGGATCCTGAAATTAGTATGGCTAACAATACAAAAATGGAGATATCACTATTATATTATGCATGTGAAGAGTCACACCATCCTCCCAGGCTTTATAGTAAAAGGTAATGTGAAGGTGGACTCACTGGTATCTGCAGTTGCCCTTGGACCTGTTCCCAATATAAAACAACATGTGCAAGTATCTCATCAATTTTTCCACCAATGCTCTTGTGCTCTAAAGCGATAGTTTAACATTTCCAATAGTGAAGCATGTGCCATCGTAGCTGCCTGCCCTGACTGTCAAGGCCAACATGTTCCTACCTATTTTGGCACTAATCCTTGGGGTTTACAAGCATTACAGATCTGCCAAACAGATGTTACACATGTTACTGAATTTGGCAAACAGAAGTATTTGCATGTATCCATAGACACATTTTCTTCTGCTGTTGTGGCCACCGCTCATACTGGTGAATCTGCCCAGGATGTTATTCGCCATTGACAACATGCTTTTGCAACCTTAGGGGTTCCACAGCGGATAAAAACAGACAATGGCCCTGTTTATGTGTTGATGAGGGTTGTGTCTTTTTTGCAAGCTTGGGGAGTTTCTCATGTTACTGGTATCCCCCATTCTCCAACAGGTCAAGGCATTGTAGAACGAGCCCATGGTACACTCAAACGTTTTCTTCAAAAACAAAAAGGGGGAATGCCGGGTAAGCCACCTGAGGCACGATTAGCCAAAGTCAGGTATGTGTTGAATTTTTTTGCAGACTTCTGATGAAATCCAGACACTGCCCATCCTTTGGCATTTCAATTCGTTAGTAGACAAAGACGGGGTGGGCCGTGGAGTTAAAGTAGTGGTAAGGGGTTTAGTTATGGGAAAATGGCATGGTCCTCAAGAGCTACTGACTTGGGGAAGAAGGTGTCACATGGGTCGTGTACATTCAACTTCATCTGGATCTATGGGTATATCCCCATTATTCGGCTTGATATTGTAGATCATTTCTACAATGGCTGATTCCCTCAGAGACTGGTTGCCCTTTTCCAGGGTAGTCCACTTGGCCGAATGACTCATAACATTGTCCTTGTATGGAAACCTATCTTTCATAGCTGCCAAGAGCCGCTTCCAAAGGCTGAGGGACTGTTTCTCTCTTGCAATTGCTTTGTCAATTCCCCCTTCCCTAGCAAGTGATCCCAGCTGTTTGGCTTCACTGCCTTCTAGCTCATGACCATCGGCCCCATTGTCCCAGCATCGGAGCAACCAGGTGATGATGTGCTCCCCTGGCTGATGGGTAAAGTCTTTTCGCATATTCTGGAGCTCGGTTGAGGTCCGAGATGGGGAAGTCACCTCTTCTTCTTCTTCTTCTTCGTCATGTGATGATAACTCCTGATCAGATGCTGTCCCAGGTGGTGAGTACGTTGTTTCTTCATCTTGCTTTGTCTTT
>CABHOG010000174.1:151638-172402 GCA_902168055.1 Aratinga solstitialis
CAAAACATTCTAAGCCACAACTATAAACATCGGTGTTATCAGCGCTGTTCCCAGACTAAAAATCGAAAACACAGCACTGCACCAGCTACTACGAAGGAGAAAAAATGACTGCTGCTGCTGAACCCATGACAGAAGGTATGCCTATGTTTCTACAGATGGAGGCCCCCACTGGATTCCTGCTTGGTGTGTGTGTCCTGTTTTGGATTCTGACTCCAACAAACGGAAATCTGCATCTACCCTCACTGACGCCGTGGGACAGCTCTAACATTTGGGTGACCTTAGCCAGGACACTGAATCAAATGACCTTTTGTGCTTCGATACGTACAGCAGACCAACACTTCCATACATGTCTAGTTGGCCTGACAGTACAAGGGGTAGTAAACAATGCAATTATTTCTGATTGGGTTCAAGCGTTGCCCAACATAATAAGACATCCAGAAGAGATAGATACTGTGGGCACGGTGAATGCCCCTCAATGTTGGTGTTTTGGCTGGAAAGGAATGTGACGTACCACGGCCATGACATGGTCCGGCTAAGGTGTGTCAGAGTCTCTGTGGTCGGCCCTGAAGCGACATCACAATTTTACTGATGTCTGACCAAACAGTCCTCTGTTTTGTAATATGACAGCAAATAATAGTTCATTGCATTCAGTTGTTAATGAAACTACTATCGATAGCTTACCAAAAGCATTACCTAGAGGTATATTCTTATTGTGTGGTGACAAAGCGTATCCCGGTATTCCATGGAAACCAAGAGGAGGTCTGTGTACTTTGAGGCGACTATCATGGCTTACACCCAACATAGGTATGATCTTAAATCACACACAGCTACACAGAGGTCACCAAAAGCGAGCAACACTTGACTCCAATTGTAATGATAATGTTGATCTCTGGAATAGAGGGGAAATTATTGTAACTAGCTTCTTCACGCCGGGAGTTGCTGCTGCTAGAGCATTAGCGCAATTAAATAAGCTTGCTTGCTGGTTAGGAAAACAAACTACTGAGATGGCAAAAATCTTAAGTGCCTTAGCAATAGATATTAACTCTGTAAGACACACTACTCTTTAAGATAGGGCAGCCATTGATTTTTTATTGTTAGCACATGGAGATGGTTGCCAAGAATTTGATGGAATGTGTTGTATGAACTTATCAGATCACTCTCAGTCCATTCATGCTAGCATTCAGAAATTGATGGACCAAACTCAGAAATTGCAGGAAGATGATGGATTTTTTGGACTGGGAAAGTGGTTGAGCTCCTGGGGGCTGGAAGGCTGGGTTATATCTCTGATAAAAGATGGGCTTATGATGTTGTTTGTTCTTCTCTGTATTATGCTTGTGGTACCATGCTTGTTATCCTGTTTGCAAAGGGCCCTGCAGCGGATGATAAACACGGCCTTTTTTGTTGAAAAACAAAAAGGGGGTATTGTGGGGGAATACGTGACTGAGAGCATGAAGTTAGAGCTTAGCCTTGAAGATATCAAAGCTTATCCTTGAAGAATGAGGCAGCCGAAAGCATCTGAATGAGAAAGCAGAAGGCATTCGGAGGAGAGAGCAAGTCAAAGGGAGTAACTAACTGCAGAACAAGAGCTTGGCAAGATAACAGACTTTAGTAATGCGGCAAAGGGTCATCCAATAATGTGCTGTTGCTAACTGATGTAACCAATGGCTAAAAGATACATGTATGCTAGAAACTGTATATAAGTAAGGGTTTGTAATAGGAAAGGAGAACTTCCTACTCTAGTCACCGAAGAAGCGTGTGTGTGTGGTTTTTGGCCATCTCGACAACGACATGTTCCCACCTGTTCACCTGCCCCAGCACTCATCCCATGCTCAAACACAGGAGCTGTGAGAGCTCCCCTCCTTTCCCCCTTGGTTTTCCCTTTTTTTTTTCTCACAGTTGCTCACCCTGCTCTGCAGCAGCTGCAGATGCCTCTGCAACAGCACTTCTGTTTTAACCCTTTCTTAACTCTGAATGTGAATCTGCTGCTTGTTGCCAGTGACAGCAAACCCTTCCTCCTTATCAATATCAGATAGGACAGATGCAGAGGGTGCTCCTCTTGGAGGTACCCGTGATGCATAATTTTCCAACCTATCTTCCTGATTACTCTGTTGATTTTCTTAACTTTAAACATCTTTCCCCAATATCACAGGCTGAACAACATCTCTCCATCTCAGCTTTCTGTTTTTCCCTGTCCTTTTCCAGAGCCAAAATTAAGGGATCTGGTGGAGCTATATTAATTTCGCATTCTGTCTGTCACTCCGGGTGGTTTCTTAAAGTGAAAAAGATATCTGCATACATCACTTCATCCCATTTTCCTTGTCACCTTAAGAACAACATCAATTGCAACAATGTATTATAGTTCAGAGGTCCATTTTTAGGCCATTTTTCCTGATCTTCCCAAGTATACAAAAGCCACTATTGATTGCAGCATTTTATCAACGTTTTCTTATTCACTGAACCCCCAGGAGACCCTCCCACTTCTTTTCAGTGTGCCAAAATGCACCCTAAAGGACTCTTTTTTAAGATTTCTCCACTCTGTTGATTTCCCATGATCAATCTCGCATGCACACACACACAATAGGGATCCCACAGACACACTCCACACAGCTGCAACACTTGAGGCAGAGACTAAAATTTAATCAAACAACAATTAATAACACAGTTATAACATCCTGTCACCAATACCAAAATCACAAGACAAAAATCATTACTGCAATGAGCCACAAAATAAGTTGAATACCAATAAGATCAAAAACCGTTTCCACAAGATACCCCCTGCATCTTGTAGGACCCAAACCACAAGATGCCCCCTGCTTCTTGTGGGTGTGTACCAAACGGATGCTAGCAGCCGGGTATATGCCTTTACCTATGAGATTTCCTATCTCGATTTACAGAAGGCTTCCAAACCTTGTGTACACTTACCAACCCAATTTAGCCTTTATGTAAGATGCCCCCCTCCATCTTACAGACTACATAAAAGAATATCTTTTATGAAGATAGTCCTTGTCTGCTCCCTCAGCAATCTGAATGAGTCAAGGGGTCCCTCCGGGAAAAGCTCCCAAGGGCCCTAGGGAGCCCTGTCCTCAGCGGGTCCTGCAGCTGAGCAGAGTGGGTCCCACCTGGGTCGCCAAATTGATTTGGAGAAATCTCCCGGAACTCGCCAACAAAGTTTAAGTTGACAAGCATGTATTCTTTATTGCAGTGCCGGGAGACACGGGGGATAGCTCCTCCTAGCATGTCTCCCTGAATTGCTAAACAAGCCGTCCTTATATAGTCACTGGGCATACATATTCATTATGTACATACACGCATATTCATGAGGCTGCGTATGTATTACATCATTCTTCCAGAAAGTTTCCCTGCATGCATACAAAAATGTGGTGGTGGTTTCTGGGGGTCGTTTACTTCTTCCAACAATCTTCATCACTTCTGGCAGCCTTTGAAGCACGCGCAGTAGATAACGCTTACAAAAGCTTAATTGGTTCGGTAACACTGCAGGCATAATCATCCTGTCCTTCTACTTATCAGTTAGCTTAGCTGAAGCCCATCCTGGACATCTGGTAGCTTCAGATACTCTTTATCTACATGTCCTGTTTTTCTATCCTGTTTTTCTTACACTTATTTTTGTACTAAGGTCATAAGGACCTAAAACTACGCCGACTACAACAGTTTATCTTATACAAGGATTCTCGTTCTGTTCTCTAACTGCACTCTGACTATATAATTTTTCTCTGTGAAACATGTACCTCAGTTATTTTCCATTACTACTGTTACAAAGCCATCAAACTTAACATTACTTAGAACTGATTCTACTTATTTGCAAAGGTTTGTATTTCATTTTGTGCCTCCTTCTCTCATTGCTCTCTACAACTACCTGAAAGGAGGTTGTAGTGAGGTGGGTGTCAATCTCTTCTCCCAAGTAACAAGTGATAGGACAAGAGGAAATGGCCTCAAATCAGGGGATGTTTAGGTTGGATATTAGGAACAATTTCTTCACAGAGAGGGTAATCAGGTATTGGAACAGGCTTCCCAGGGCAGTGGTGGAATCACCATCCCTGGATGTGTTCAAAAACCACGTAGATGAGGCCCTCAGTGAAATGGTCTAGTGGTGGCCTTGGCAGTGCTGGGGGAATGGTTGGACTTGATGATCTTGAAGGTCTTTTCCAACGTGGCTGATTATATGATTCTATCCACATCCCCAACCCCATCCCTATTCTCATCCCTGTCTGCATACCTATCCACAGCCCCAGCCCACAGCAGGCTCCCTGCTCTCCTCCAGGCTTTTCCTGGGCACACAACCCCTTTTCCTCATTGTTTACCTGACTTTCCATTGCTGTTTCCCGTTCGGTGGCTCACATGTGATGCCAAACCACCTCTGCAACACTCTCTTCACATTCCTTCCCTAGGCTCTGGCTCCGACAGTGCTGAGCAGCCCCAGGCTCTCCCTGGGTGGCCCTGCACAGTCGCCTGCCTGCTCTGGTGCTATTAATAATCTTAAAAGACCTACAGAACATCTCCTAACTAGCTTAAATATATCTGCTGAGAAGTTATGGATGCCCCATCCCTGGAAGCGTTCAAGGCCAGGCTGGATGGGGCTTGGAGCAACCTGGTCTATTGGAAGGTGTCCCTGCCCGTGGCAGGGGGTTGGAACTGGATGAGCTTTAAGGTCCCTTCCAACTCAAACCAGTCTGGGATTCTATGATTCTGGTATTCCAAATGGTCTGTGCACAGTTTGGGAGCAGGAACCTACTGGATCAGGAACCACCTGGGGAGGCTGTGGGATGCCCACGGGTGTTCATCAGCACATGGAGACACACAGGTGGTGCTTCTCCATTGACTTTAAGCACAGCAGGAGCTCCTGGGGGATCTTCAGGCCTGTCCCAAAGCTCCTGTACTACCAGTCAGATGTTTTCCTTGGAAGGCAGCTGGGAAATCAGTCCATCATTGCTTCACTGCTGCAGGAATGAGCTGGGACCACCCTGGGATTGGGTGTCTGTTGTGTGCTGTGTATGCCTGGGCGGCAAAATTGAATTTTATCCATCTATCACACAACATAGAATCATAGAATGGTTAGGGTAATAAATACTACAGCTGTTGATAGAGCAGACCCTGAGGAGGGGGTTGTTCTGAAGGGTTTCCAAGCAGTCCTGGTGGGGTTCCGTTTTTTTTAGCCTGGGCTTAGCGCTGAGCTGCAGCAGGGCAGCCATCATCAACATGTCCAGCTATGCCAGCTCCATCTCTTCTCCTGATGGTTGGGATCTAATCTAATGCAAATTGTCTCATGCTACTACAGCAAGGTACCACTACACTGTGCTGGGGACAGATTTGCTTCCCCTGCTCTGTCCCTGCTTCTGGCTGCATACTGAAAGCAGATTCAGCAGAGAAAGTGTATAAGGATAAGATTGATTTGGAGAAGCAAGCATGTGAATTGCAGGAGAAAATAGTTATGTTATGTGTCCCTGCCCATGGCAGGGGGGTTGGAACTTGATGATCTTAAGGTCCTTTCCAACCCTAACTATTCTATGATTCTATGATTCTATGTTGCTGTGCCAGAATAGACTATTAATGGATAATTTGGACACTTATCAAACAGTAGCAGAAAAAGCATCTGTTCAGGTTGCCCAATATAAATATCAAAAGCAAAGTGGTCAAGTAAACCAGAAAAAAGTGCATGCAGTGATCATGGATGCAGGAATAAATTGGGACCCTGAGAAATGGGACTGGAATGTGTGGGGTTCAACCAAGTGAGTAGTTCAGAGGGTGAAGTGTTTGCTGACATGATTTAGGGGCTTCAGGAATTAGATTGAATTCAGAAAATAAAAAATTTGTAATGTTAAGCTCTGACTCATTTGTTCAGAACACCTTCCAAGGCACCAGTGGGGTAACTAATTTATTAAGGCTGTAACAAAACATTCCCCCATGGAAGGCGAATGGTCTGGTGCAGATTGACCCTGGTATATTTTACCGGATTGTGTTCAGCATGTTAAGGAGGAGGGAATGCAGACTGCTGGTTTTATCAGAGATGCAGACATCACACTGCAGACTGCACTATCAGCTCCAATCCAGAACAGGATTATTAGGACTGCACCACATGTATAAAAGTGTTATGATGACTTTATTGATAAATGAAACTGGAAACCCCATAGGAGAATTCATAGAAAAGATCCAGCAGTTAGGAGATTTGGGGGAATGGGGCCCCATACAAAACATGAGAGGTGATGTCGTGTTTAAAAGCAAGACAATTTGGCAGAAAATAAACCCCCTTGCGTTACAGCTGGTCCTCAGATATTAGAGGGACTGGGTGTGGCTAGGCTTAGATTCTGAGTGATGCCCAATTTGCCACTATCAGTCTGGTCGCGTTCGATATATTGAACAATCACAATTCTGGATGCACTAATAGCGCACTGCACCTTCAGTCTAATCGTGCTCATGAACTAACATGGCCACACTGAAGGATTTGGTCACATTCAGTGAGAAAACTATTACGATTAGCTTCTTAAACAGTGCAGTTTATTAAGGCAACAGATACAGTTTTTTATGGATTGCTGATGATAAATACACTGTCTGCAAAAGCATGTGCAAATAATAGGTTATACAAATGTGCAATAAATTTATGAATAACACAGCCTGACTTTAAAATATGAAAGTAAAAAGTGAAAAGTAATTCTATATAGAGATTCCTCATTTTCCTGGGGAAGCACTGAATACAGTGCAAGTTTTACCCAAAGTCATCCCTATGGGGGAGGAAGAAAGGTCCAGCCCGTTGATCAGTCCCAGGAGTCAAGGGTAATCTGCTGATGAAATTTTCCTCCACTCATCCATGATGATGTCTTCCCCCAATATTCCCCCTTTGTTGGGCCATTTTATACTATTTTTTGCCTTCAAGGTGGAGTTTGAGTAACTAGTCATGCATACCTTTATTATTATTGGTGTAAAATTCTCTCGCTTCGCTTTTAAAGGTATATACCACAAAGAATTCAAAGAGCATGCTCAAAGAGGGGTGATCTCACTTTGGAGGCGGGTAGCATTGGAGATGGAGTTGTGGTTTTGTATTATAATGTATGAAAATGCATTATAATGAAGGAAAGTTCACAGAAAGGACAGCACTTTGTCAAAAGATGACAGACTGTTGGCTCAGGGTAGCAATTATGCAGCTTATCCGTTTCTAGTACTACCTAGTTCCCATCTCTGCTAGTGTTAATACAGAGCATGGCCGCAGAATCTCCACTCTGCTCCATCCTCTGTCAATGTTGCCATGGGAACAGCTGTGGAGTGCACATTCCTGGCACACTGGGTATAGCTGCATCTCCCCCAAAAGTCCATTTTTCATTTATGTGTGAGAAATGCTACATTTTAAATATGTTTAATTTCTAATTATTCCACAGGCGATAACAGGAGGTGCAAGGTGAAAGAGAATTGACTCTCTTGGAAAGAAATGTTTGCTGCCTTGCTGGAAGATGGGATGACTCAAGGTAAGATTGATGGGAATTCCAACAATGAAGTGTGGAGATTGTACAGCACAAGGATGGGCGAGGACAGACCGTCGTTCTCATGTAGTGCCCTGGGTTCAGCTGTAGCAGTCATTTTTTCTCCTTCTTAGTAGCAAAAGTAGACTTTAATCTGGGAACAACGCTGATAACACCAATGAGTTTAGTTCTTGCTAAGTAATGTTTACTCCGTTCAAGGATTTTCACAGACTCATGCTCTGCCAGGGGGGAGGGGAAGCCGGGAGGAAGCAGAGACAGGACACCTGACCCAGACTAACAAAAGGGGTATTCCATACCACAGCACATCATGCCCAGTATATAAATCGGGGGGAGTTACTTGGAAAGCCCAGATTGCTGCCCAGGTCGGGCTGAGTATCAGTCAGCGGGTGGTGAGCAATTGTATTCTCTCCCTTTGTAATTTCCCTTATCATTAATATTATTGCTGGTATCAGTAGTAGTTTTGTATTACACCTTAGTTACTGGACTGTTCTTATCTCAACCCGTGGGAGTTACGTTCCTTGATTCCCCTCCCCATCCCTCTGGGATCGGAGGGAGGAAGAAGAGGGGGAGTGAGCAAGTGGCTGCACGGTTCTGAGTTACCGGATGGGCTTGAACCACAACAGTTATTTGTGGCGTCCAACATGGGGCAAGAAACCATGACCCTGAGAGTCTCATGCTCTACCAAGTGATCACTGGCAGCCTATGAAGGGGTTTGAGGTGCTTCAGAAGTGATTGGCACTGAAGCACAGCTCCTCCTGGCACACCAGTTGCCCATGCTGGGTGGATGTTCAAAGGCAGGGTCTCCTCCACACATCATGCAACTGATGCTACATGGAGTAAGTGGGCCACACTAATTGCACAGCAAGCTCAAATAGGAAATCCCAGTCATCCAGGAATTCTAGAAGTCATCATGGACTGGCCAGAAGGCAAAGATTTTGGAATGTCACCAGAGGAGGTGGTGATGCATGCTGAAGAGACCCTACCATATAACAAACTGTCAGAAAGAGAGAAGCAACATGCCTTGTTTACTGATGGCTCCTGATGTATTGTGGGAAATCATAGGAGATGGAAGGCAGCTGTATGGAGTCCCTGAAAACAAGTTGCAGAAACTGCTGAAGGAGAGGGTGAATTGAGTCAGTTTGTGGAGGTGAAAGCTATCCAGCTGGCCTTGGACATTGCTGAATGAGAAAAGTGGCCAGTACTTTATCTCTCTTCTGACTCATGGATGGTGGCAAATGCCCTGTGGGGGTGGTTGCAGCAATGGAAGCAGAGCAACTGGCAACGCAGAGGTAAACCCATCTGGGCTGTTGCACTGTGGGAAGATATCGTTGCCCAGGTGCAGAACCTGGTGGTGAAGGTATGCCACGTAGATGCTCATGTACCCAGGAGTCGGGCCACTGAGGAACACCAGAACAGCCAACAAGTGGGTAAAGCTGCAAAGATTGAAGTGGCTCAGATGGACTTAGATTGGCAACATAAGGGTGAATTATTTTTAGCACATTGGGCCCATGACACCTTGGGCCATAAAGGCAGAGATGCAACATATAGATGGAAGGGTGGACTTAACAATGGACAGTATTGCCCAGGTTATTCACTTAAGTGAAACGTGCGGCAATTAAGCAAGCCAAGAAGTTAAAGCCTCTCTGGTATGGAAGATGATGGCTGAAGTGCAACTATGGGGTGGCCTGGCAGATAGATTGACTATATCACACTCCCACCTACCCGTCAAGGAGAGTGCCATGTGCTTACCGTGGTGGAAGCAACCACCAGATGGCTGGAAACATTGCTGTGCTTCACACCACTGTACGGAACACTATCCTGGGCCTTGAGAAACAAGTCTTGTGGTGACATGGCACCCCAGAGAGAATTGAGTCAGACAGTGGAACTCATTTCCAGAACAATCTTATTGAAACTCGAATCAAAGAGCACAGCATCAAGTGGGTATATCACATCCTCTATCATGCACCCGCCTCTGGGAAAATCAAACAGTACAATAGGCCGTTAAAAACTACACTGAGAGCAATGGGTGGTGGGACTTTCAAAGACTGGGATACACATTTACCAAAAGCCACCAGAGGATCTGACAACAGGGTTGGCCCAGCCCAATCAGAACTTCTACGTACTGTAGAAGGGGATAAAGTTCCTGTGGTGCACATAAAGAATTTGCTGGGGAAGACAGTCTGGGTTATTCCTGCTTCAGGCAAAGGCAAACCCACTCGTGGGATTGCTTTTGCTCAGGGACCCGGATATACTTGGTGGGTAATGCAGGAAGATGGACAAGTCTGGTTTTTACCTCAAGGGGATTTGATTTTAGGGGAAAACAGCCACTGAACTCAACTATATGCTGTTGCCTGCTATATAGCACTTCTATAGCCCATCAGCTAGATGCTTATCTATCTTCACCACTCTGGGCTATGAAAAGAAGATATGTGCTGTCATGATCATCAGCAGAGAATAAAGTCATGGGAAAGCTGGCATCTGCAGCAGAAGTGTCCTCAGGTCACCATCGAGTGACCCTGACTTCCCTCTGATCATCATCCCAGCAAAGAATGAACTTCGATGAAACTAGACGAGCTCAGCAGTGACCAGACGAGCTCGGCGGTGTCTGCAACAGGCAACAATCCAACACTACGCACCATATCTCCTGCCCTGAGAGATTGTTTCAAGAGGTGGAGCCTGACATCATGGACTGTATGAATTCAGCAACTTTGTAGGGATTGGTTCATGGACTAAGGAATGATATCTCTCTCTTTGTGTGTGTGAGTGTATATTTATATATGTGTGTGTATATATATGAGAAAGAAGCAATGTTATATTGAGAAATGTGGCATCTGAACATGAAGTAAATGGTATGGAATAAGGGGTGGATACCATCCTGGGTTCTGCAGTAGCAGTCATTTTTCTCCTTCTTAGTAGCTGGTGCAGTGCTGTGGTTTTTACTTTAGTCTGGGAACAACGCTGATAACACACCAATGTTTTTAGTTGTTGCCAATTAATGTTTACTCCGATCAAGGACTTTCTGAGTCTCATGCTCTGCCAGGGAGGAGGGGAAGCCAGGAGGAAGCAGAGACAGGACAACTGACCCAAAGCAGCCAAAGAGGTATTCCTTCCCACAGCACGTCATGCCCAGTATATAAAATGGGGGCAGTTACCTGGAAGGGTTAGATCACTGCTCGGTCGGGCTGGGTATCGGTTGGCGGGTGATGAGCGGTTGTATTTTCTTCCCTTGTTAATTCCCTTATCATTATTGTTATTGGTGGTAGCAGTAGTGGTTTTGTGTTATACCTTAGTTACTGGACTGTTCTTATCTCAACCTGTGGGAGTTTCGTTCCTTGATTCTCCTCCCCATCCCTCTGGGATCGGGGGGAGGAAGAAGGTGAGGAGCGTTAGAGCAGCTGCATGTGATTCTGAGTTAGTGGCTGGGTTTAAGCCACGACATGTAGTGCTTCAAATTTATTGAAAAAATAGATCTTGTCAAAAAGTTAAGGCCCTCATTGTTACTGGAGCAGAGGCCTCTCTAATTTATAGTAATCCTAAAAAATTTAAAGGGCAAAAGCTTTTGATTACTGGATTAGGTGGCAAAAAATTTGAAGTAGTACAGACAAAAATTTAGATGAAAATTGGCACTCTGCCAAAACAAACATTCAATGCTGATTGTTCCTATCCCTGAATATATAATTGGAATTGAGATGAGCAACCCAGGGTAGTACAATTAAAGCACTGGAATTGATAATTTTATACTATGGCATTCCCTTGCAAATTCAGAGCGACAATGGTTCACACCTTAAAAACCAGGAGGTGCATCAATTTGCTTATATGAACAACATCCAATGGATATTTTATATATCATATTATCCACAGGCCTCCAGATTAATTGAACATATGAATGGCTTGTTTAAGGAACAGTTATAGAAATTGGGGGATGCAAATTAAGCATGTGGAGAGACCATTTATTAATGACAGATCAGACTAGAAGAGTGTGTCTAATCCTATTTGCAATAAGCATTCATTGTTTTGGATTTATAGTCACTCATCACAGTGCTTATTTATTGACTCTCAAAATTGTTGGGCTTGATCTCAGAATTTCATCAAGTTGTTCCTTACAGCCAGTATTTGCTGATTTAGTGTTTGTCTGCTGGGTGGCCTGGGCTAAGGTTCTTGTTTTGCTGTACTTTATGGTAATGACTTGTAATACAATAGACTCATGAAACTGGGCTGGTATGTGTCTTCAGCATGGTCATCACCTCTATACCTTGGGTGGTATATAATGGAATTGTTTAGCAATTACACATCTTTTTTTTTCTCCTTGGAGTGTCAACCTATGAAGGAGACATTCCCTTACACACACACCCCCGTTCCCCCACCAGACTATTTACAGCATCATTTGAGAGTTCTGAAGGTTTTGGATGGCCTTTGAATACCCTTGAGACCTGCCTGCTGATTGTGATAGGGATCAGCATGATGGCACACATAGAATGTTTTACCCATGGCCATACCACCCTGGGAATGGCCCATTTTGTCTGATCTTCAAAGTTAAGCAGGTTTGGGTTTGGGTCTGGTCTAGGGTTAGATGACGATATAGGAGGATGACCAAGAGATTTTCCCCGAGGCTGGACAGTCACGAGTGGCAGCATGTGTGGGACAGTATGGGCAAGTATCTAGGCCAGTGGGCCCCTCCAGTGCTCTGGAATTTCACCACTAAACAAGTGCAAAATCCATAAAAACTAGTAAAACACTTAAATGATGTGTGTTGTCATCCTGGTCATACCAGAGAGGGACAAATCATGACAACATGCTAGGGCTTGGCCTACGCTTACAGAGCCCTGTTCAACACCGTCCAGCACCTTCAAAGGGAAAAATATGCCTCTGGATCTGATGGCAAAGCAACAGACAATGCAGCTACTGAAACCCCAAGCACAGCAGCTACCCCAACCCCAATGACAAGCACAGCAGCTACTCAAACCCTGATCTCAGTTCTGGAGGAATGGGTACATGAATTGAAGAGGAGAACAATGGTCAAGGATGATCATCCCATGAAGGCTGATGGAGTAGAAGAGCTGATTTTACTGCAACTCCCATGATAAGGAATTCTAATCCTTTTGTACAAGACGTAAGTGGACAACCTTATGATCACTAGTAGAGAGGCCCTGCCTCCAGCCAGATGGAGAGGGACAATGGGGTTTACTGGACTGTGTGTATCAGATGGCCTGGCACATCAGTCCCACAGAAGTATAAGGCTCTAGTAGATACCAGTGCACAATGTACTGTGATGCCATCAAGGTGTTAAGGGGTGGAACACATCTGTACGTCTGGAGTGACAGGAGGATCCCAAGAG
Organism: Aratinga solstitialis; assembly: GCA_902168055.1. NCBI lineage: Eukaryota > Metazoa > Chordata > Aves > Psittaciformes > Psittacidae > Aratinga > Aratinga solstitialis. The sequence goes on from CABHOG010000174.1 coordinate 164,461, forward strand.
TTGACTGTACTGGAGGCTGAAATCAGCCTGACAGGGAAAAAGTGGCAAAAGCACCCCACTGTGACCAGTCCAGAGGCTCCATGCATCCTTGGCATAGACTACCTCAGGAGAGGTACCCAAAACGGTACTGATGTGCTTTTGGTATAGCCGCCTTGGAGATGGAAGAAATGAAGCATCTGTCCACCTTGCCTGGTCTCTCAGAGGATCCTTCTGTTGTGGGGGTGCTGAAGGCTGAAGAACAAGTGCCAATCTCGACCACAACAGTGCACCGGCGCCAATATCACACCAAGTGAGACTCCCTGATTCCCACCCATAAGCTGATCCGTAGACTGGAGAGTAAAGGAGTGATCAGTAGGACCCACTCACCTTTTAATAGCCCCATATGGCCAGTGCGAAAGTCTAACGGAGAGTGGAGACTAACAGTAGACTATCGTGGCCTGAATGAAGTCGCACCACCCTTGAGTGCTGCCGTACTGGACATGCTAGAACTTAAGTATGAACTGGAGTCAAAGGCAGCCAAGTGATATGCCACAATTGATATTGCCAATGCATTTTTCTCAATTCCTTTTGCAGCAGAGCGCAGGCCACATTTCACTTGTACTTGAAGGAGCGTCCATTACACTTGGAACTGACTGCCCCAGGGGTGGAAACACGGCCCTACCATCTGCCATGGACTGATCCAGACTGTACTGGAACAGGGGCAAGCACCAGGACACCTACAATACACTGATGACATCATTGTGTGGGGTGATACAGCCAAAGAACTTTTTGAGAAAGGGAGGAAAATAATCCATATCCTTCTGAATGCCGGTTTTGGCATAAAACAGAGTAAGGTCAAGGGACCTGCACAGGAGATTCAATTATTATGAATAAAATGGCAAGATGGACGTTGCCAGATCCCCACAGATGTGATCAACCAGATAACAGCAATGTCTCCACCAACTAATAAGAAAGAAACACAAGCTTTCTTAGGTGTTGTGGGGTTCTGGAGAATGCACATCCCAAATTACAGTTTGATTGCAAGCCCTCTCTATCACGTGACCCGGAAGAAGAATGATTTCAAATGGGGCCCTGAGCAACAACAAGCTTTTGAACAAATTAAACGAGAGAGATTTCATACAGTAGCCCTTGGACCAGTCTGGACCGAGCAAGATGTGAAAAATGTACTGTACACCGCAGCTGGGGAGAATGGTCCTCCCTGAAGCCTCTGGCAGAAAGCTCCAGGGAATACTCAAGGTCAACCCCTGGGCTTTTGGAGTTGGGGATGCAGAGGTTCCAAGGCCAGCTATACCCCAACTGAAAAAGAGATACTGGCAGCCTATGAAGGGGTTCAAGCTGCTTCAGAAGTGATTGGCACTGAAGCACAGCTCCTCCTGGCAGCCCGATTGCTCGTTCTGGGCTGGATGTTCAAAGGCAGGGTCTCCTCTACATATCATGCAACTGATGCTACATGGAGTAAGTGGGCTGTACTAATTACATAGTGAGTTCAAATAGGAAATCCCAGTTGTCCAGGAATTCTAGAAGTCATCATGGACTGGCCAGAGGGCAAAGATTTTGGAATGTCACCAGAGGTGGTGATGCATGCTGAAGAGGCCCCACCATGTAATGAACTGTCGGAAAGGGAAAAGCAATATGCCTTGTTTACTGATGGGTCCTGCTGTATTGTGGGAAAGCATTGGAGATGGATGGCAGCTTTATGGAGCCCTTTACGACAAGTAGCAGAAACTGCTGAAGGAGATGGTGAATCGAGTCAGTTTGCCGAGGTGAAAGCCATCCAGCTGGCCTTCGTCAGGGCCGTACCATCCCTCTAGGAGGTATCAGGATGGTTGAAGTCCTCCATGAAGACAAGGGCCTGTGAGCGTGAGGCTTCTCCTATCTGCTTATAGAGAGCTTCATCCCCAGCATCCTCCTGATCGTGCAGCCTGTAACGTATCCCCACAGTAATGTCCCCCATCGCAGCTCTCCTTTTGACCGTGACCCACAAGCTCTCTGTTGGCTCTTCACCCATCCCCAGAGAGAGTTCCATAATCTCCAGCCTATCATTGACATAAATAACTACACCCCCTCCCCATCTGCCTGGCCTGTCTTTCCTAAAGAGCCTATTACCTTCCATTCCACCACTCCAGTCATAGGAGTCATCCCACCATGTTTCTGTGATACCAGCAATGTCATAACCCCATAGATGTGTGCACATGTCTAATTCCTCTTGTTTATACCCCATATTACAGGCGTTTGTATAGAAGCACCTGAGCTGGGCTCCAAATGAAGCCGACACGTTGGCTGGAGCAGCTGAAGTAGCTCTGCATTGCTCCAAGCATTTATTACAGGTGCTGCCAACTGACTGGGAGTGCTGGGATGTATCCATGCCCCCCTCCCGCAACAAATCTTGTTTAAAGCTGCCTTGACCTGCCTGGCAAGCCTCCTACCAATGCAGCTCTTCTCCTTGTCATACCAGCTCCACCAGCTTCCAGTAGACCTGGCATCCCAAATCGAGCCCCATGTTCTAAATAACCAAACTCCTGACTATGACACCACCCTTCTAACCATTTGATAACCTGCCAGATCTGCCTGGCCTTTTCAAGGTCCTCCCCTTTGACCTGGAGGATCGATGAAAAAACTATCTGAGCCCCAGAGCCCCTAACCACCTATCCCAGGGCTCTGTAGTTCTTTTTAATGTTCTTCAGGCTACTGCTGTCTATATCACTAGCACCCACATGGACCACTAGAAGTGGGTAACAGTCAATAGGACTTACTAGACCAGACAGCCTCTCAGCAACATCCCTGATCCGATCTCCCTTTCTGTGCTGATGTGTTGGGGGTGTGTGTGTGTGTGCAGGGCTTTAGCCTCTATTATCTCATGTTTGGTTACCAAGGTGTATCCTGCTTTCTGGTTTCCATTTTTCACAAAGCTGCTACTCTCCATGAACAGCTCGTTGTCCACTTCCTTCACGGATGTATCTCATAAGTCAGTATGACTGGAATACACCTGCTCAATAGTCTGTAAACAGTTGTGAGTCAGCTCTCCTGCTTCTGGATCAGTTGTCAAAGCCACTGCTGGGTTCAAAAGGTTAGTTACTTTCAATTCTACATCCTCTTGTTCCAAAAGCACAGCCTGATATTTTAACAGCCTGCTTGGGGAAAGACAACGACTGCTTTTCTGTTCCAGAATGGTTGTTACCATGTGAAGTACAAATACAGTCCACTTTTGTCCCAAAGTATTTGATAACATTTTCTATTAGAGGCTCTAGTCCTATTCTTGCTTACAGTTTTATAGGATACTGTTTCTATCTTACCAGTCTGATGTTTGGTTTCAGATGAATAGTTACTGCTTCTGCATTTCATGATCGTCCTGGTGCTCCAGCAGCCCATACTAGTGGGGTGACTGCATTCTCCACTTCCTCTGGTATATCCAGCACAGTGGCTGGTTTCTGTAACATAAAAACTTGGGCTCCACAGACTTTTCATCAGGAACTTGTATCTGAATTTTCTTTCTTTAAACATAATTTATGCATGCAATTTACTCAGTATATCTCTATCCAATAAAAGTATGGGGCACTCAGGCATGTAAAGAAATTGATGGGTCAACATCGGTTTGCAAATTTTAAAATTTAAAGGTTGAAAGAAAGGCCGGGTTCCTGTCCACCCTCTGGCACCAATGACTGAAGCTGTTTGTTTGCTTAATTGCCCTTTACAAGTATTAATAACAGAATAGGTAGCTCCTGTTTCTACAAGAAATTTTACCTTATCATTCTCCACCCTAACTGTGACCAGGGCCTCTGCTGGGGAGGGTTTCGAATCTTCCCCTGGTCCTCTTCAATCTTCATCTAAAATAATAATTTTCTCTGCCTATCCTGACATTCCACTAAATCTCTGGTGTCTATTTTGATTCTGAGGGCATTCTCTCTTCCAGTGCTCCCTCTGTTTACTGATCATTGTCTAAATGAACTATGGAGTCTGTTCACTAACAGTTCTGTGTAACATTTCCAACCCTTTCCTCCCAGGCTGCTCCCCCTTTCCTGGTTTCCTGTGTGTTCTGGGTTCAGCAGTAGGAGTCATTTTTCCCCTTCTTAGTAGCTGGTGCAGTGCTGTGTTTTCAACTTTAGCCTGGGAACAATGCTGATAACACACTGATGTTTTCAGTTGCTAATCAGTAATGTTTAGTCTGACCAAGGACTTTCTGAGTCTCATGCTCTGCCAGGGAGGAGGGGAAGCCGGGAGGAAGCAGAGACAGGACACCTGACCCAAAGTAGCCAAAGGGGTATTCCATACCACAGCATGGTCATGCCCAGTATATAAGCTGGGGGGAGTTACCCAGAAGGCCCATATTGCTGCTCAGGTCGGGCTGGGTATCGATCGGTGAGTGGTGAGCAAATTTATTTGGCATCACTTGGGTTTATTGGGCTTTTTTTCTCCCCTTTCTTCTCTGTCATGGTTTAAGCCCAGTCAGCAACCCAGAAGCATGCAGCCGCTCGCTCACTCCCCCTGCTTCCTCCCCCCACTCCTGGAGGGATGGGGAGGAGAATTGAAAGAATGTAACTCCCACGGGTTGAGATAAGAACAGTCCAGTAACTAAGGTATAACACAAACCCAGTACTGCTACCACCAATAATAATAATGATAAGGGAAATAACAAGGGAAGAGAATACAATTGTTCACCACCCGCCAACTGATACCCAGCCCCACCCGAGCAGTGATGTGGGCCTTCTGGGTAACTTCCCCCAGCTTATATACTGGCCATGACGCGCTGTGGTATGGAATACCTCTTTGGCTAGTTTGGATCAGGTGTCCTGTCTCTGCTTCCTCCCGGCTTCCCCCCCTCCCTGTCAGAGCATGAGGCTCAGAAAGTCCTTGGTCAGAGTAAACATTTCTTAGCAAGAACTAAAAACATCAGTGTTATCAGCGTTGTTCCCAGGCTGAAATTCAAAACCACAGCACTGCATCAGCTACTAAGAAGGAGAAAAATGACTGCTACTTCTGAACCCAGGACATTCTCTTAGTTTTATATTCTCTCCCTTTGTTATTTCCCTTTTCATTATTATTATTGGTGGTGGTAGTAGTAGTTTTGTATTATACTTTAGTTATTGGACTGTTCTTATCTCTGCCTGTGGGATTTGCATTTTATCGATTCTCCTCCCCATACCTCCAGGAGTCGGAGGGAAGAAGGGGGGGAGTGAGTGAGCATCTGTGTGGTTCTGTGTTACCAGCTGGGCTTAAACCACAACAAATAATTAAAAGTACAATATACTACTACTACCACCAATAATAATAATGATAAAGGAAATAACAAGGGTAGTGAATATAAATCTAAGATGGGTGTGTGTTGGGGAAACACAAGTGATGCGCAATACAATTCCTCACCACACAGTGATAGAGACTGTGAGGGTGGTGAAGCACTGGAATAGGTTGCCCAAAGAAGTGGTAAATGCTCCATCCCTGGCAGTGTTCAAGGCAGAGCCTTGGGTGATACGGTCTAGGGTGAGGTGTCCCTGCCCATGGCAGGGGGCTGGAATTAGATGATCTTAAGGTCCTTTTCAACCCTAACTATTCTATGACACCCAGCCTGTCCCCAAGCAGTGATCTGTCCCTTCCTGGTAACTTCCTCCCAGCTTATATACCAAGCATGACATGCTGTGTATGGAATATCCATTTGTCTAGTTTGGGTCAGGTGTCCTGTCTCTGCTCCCTCCTGGCTTCTTGTGCCCCTCCACACTGGCAAAGCATAAGAGACTGAAAAGTCCTTGATCAGGGCAAATGTTACTTAGCAACAACTAAAACATCGGTTAGCATTATTCTCAGGCTAAACCCAAAAAACAGCAGTATACCAGATACTAGGAAAAAAATTAACTCCATCCCAGCCAAAACCAGGACAATTCCTAACATCATCAGGGAAGAAAGTATCATATAGAGAAGAAATACGCAGTCTACTGCACTCAATCCAACTACCTGAAGGGGGTGCGCGTAATTCATTTTCCACCCCACACCGAGGATGCTACAGAAATTAGCAAAGGAAATGCTTTAGCTGCAAAGGCAGCAGCCCATAAACCCTTGAGCAGTGTATGACTAGTCTCTACTGAGAACCAGAGCAAAAGGGTTGGAAAGGATTTTAATATCACCTAGTTCCAACCCCCCTGCCATGGGCAGGGACGCCTCAACTTAGACCATGTCTCCCAAGGCTCTGCCAAACCTGGCCTTGAACACTGCCGGGGATGGAGCATTTACCACTTCTTTGTCTTGTGTGAAATCAAAGAAAAAGCAGTGCCACCGAAAGTCATGAGTGCAGAAACAGTAAACAAATTGAACTACAATATACAAATGCCTTCTCATCGACCGACATCCCCAAGTCCTTCTTCGCAGGGTTGCTCTGAATCTCTTCTCTACTCAACCTGTAGCTGTGCCTGGGATTCCTCCAACTCAGGGGTAGGACCTTGCACTTGGCATGGTGAAACTTCATCAAGTTGGCATCAGCCCACCTCACAAGCATGTCAAGGTCCCTCTGGATGGCATTCCTTCCCTTCAGCATATCAATCGAACCACACAGCTTGGTGTCATCGGCAAACTTGCTGAGGGTGCACTCAATCTCACTGACCGTGTCACCAACAAAGATGTTGAACAAGACTGGTCCCAACACTGATCCCTGAGGGACACCATTCGTTACTGGTCTCCAGCTGGACATTGAGCCATTGACCACAACTCCAGGGAAGCCAGTTCTCCTGATAGCTTTCAGAGAGGGCCCACGTTGTCCCTAGTCTGTCTTTTATTTGCAATGTAACTATAGAATCCCTTCCTGTTATCTTTCACATCCCTAGCCAAGTTGAATTATAACTGGGCCTTAGCTTTCCTAACCTGGTCCCTAGCTTCCCGGACAACATCCCTGTATTCTTCCCAGGCTGCCTGTCCTTGCTTCCACCCTTTTATAAGCCTCTTTTTTCCCTCAAAGTTTCCTCAGCAGCTCCTTATCCATCCAAGAAGGTCTCATGGCCCTCCTGCAGCACTTCCTTCCAGTTGAGATGCAACACTCCTGAGCTTACAGCAGGTGATCCTTGAATATCAACCAACAGTCTTGGGCCCCCCTGCCCTCTAGGGCTATATCCCATGGAATCTTACTGAGCAGGTTCCTGAAGAGGCCAAAGTCTGCTCTCTTGAAGTCCAGAGCAGAGAGCTTGCTGCACGCTCTTCTCACTGTCCTGAGGATCTCGAAGTCAACCATCTCATGATCGCTGCAATCAAGGCTGCCCTGGAGCATCACATTTCCAACCAGCCCTTCCCTGTTGGTGAGCACGAGGTCAAGCATGGCACCTCTCCTTGTCGGTTCTTCTATTACTTGCAGAAGGAAGTTGTCTTCCACACAATCGAGGAACCTCCTGGATTGCTTGTGCTGGGCTGTACCATCCCTCCAACAGATATCAGGGTGGTTGAAGTCCCCCATGAGAACAAGGGCCTGCGAGCGTGAGGCTATTCCTATCTGTCTATAGAGCACTTCATCCACAGAGTCCTCTTGATCAGGTGGTCTGTAACAGATCCCCACAGTAATGTCTCCCATCGCTCTTCTCCCTTTAACTCTGACCCACAAGCTCTCTGTTGACTGCTCACCTGTCCCCAGACAGAGTTCCATACTCCAGGCTATCACTGACACAAATAGCAACTCCCCCTCCCCGTCTGCCGGGCCTGTCTTTTCTAAAGAGCCTGTAGCTTTCCATTCCAAGACACTAGTCATAGGAGCCATCCCACCATGTTTCTGTGATGCCTATTTGTCATGGGTTCAGCAGCAGCAGCAGTCATTTTTTTCTCCTTCTTGGTACCTGGTGTAGTGCTATGTTTTTGATTTTGGGCCTGGGAACAGCGCTGATAACACCAGTGTTTCGGTTACTGCTTAGTGATGTTTTGGTCTGGCCAAGGACTTTCTGAGTTTCATGCTCTGCCAGGGAGGAGGGAAGCCGGGAGG
>CABHOG010000174.1:187663-198695 GCA_902168055.1 Aratinga solstitialis
AAGAGTGGCTTGGGTCAACCCACCATAGTCCTTTTTGGCACCTGAGACAAGGAGGCACCAAATGTAATCAGTTCTGGGTAAGGCTGGGTTTGGTAGCTTTGTAATGGAAAATAACTGGTGCTTGAAGGTAGTTGACATACTTTTGGGTCCTTAGGACCTTAGTACAAAAAATGTGGGAAAAGCAATAGAAAAACAGGACCTGGGGATGGGGAGTGTCTGGGACTAGCAGATGTCCAGGATGGGCACAGTTAAACTGGTTGATGGGTGGAGGGACAGGATGATTGCTATGTTAATGAACCCATTAAGCTGGTGTAGGCATCTACTGGGGAGTATCTGGGACTAGCAGATGTCCAGGATGGGMRCAGTTAAACTAACTGATAAGTAGAAGGACAGGATGATTGCTATGTCTGTAATGTTAATTAAGCTGGTGCTTCAAAGACTGCCAGCAGTTATGAAGATTGTTGGAAGAAGTAAATGACTCTCAAAGATCACCACCACATTTTTGCATGTATGAGGGAAACTTTCTGGAAAATGATATAATTAATGTGTAGCCTCATGAATATGTATGTATGCCCAAGTGACTATATAAGGATGGCCTGTGTGGCAATATGGGGACACAGGTTAGGAGGAGCTATCCCCTGTGTCTCCCAGCGCTGAAATAAAGAATACCTGCTTGTTAACTTGAAAACTTTGTTGGTGAGTTTGTTCCTCGAGTTTTCTCCGAATCACACCCAATATGGGGCACGAGATAATAGCAGTTTTGTATTAAGCATGCAATAGCTATAGTAGAGAATTTTTTGGGTGAGGCGATACTGAAATGTGCCCTGAGGTGAGCAGTCCCTGGGTGGCAGGGTGTGTGGAAGGATAACCCTGGTTATCCTGGAAGGCGCCTGGGGTGGTTATCACCTCCCATAGCCTGGGATTTTACACCTGAACAGGCAAGTAACCCTGGCAAACTGACTCACCATGTGATAAAAGGGTGCCTTGCCTACCCCAGTGAAAACTAGTAACTTCTAGCACTGTTGTACTGGGGCCTGGCCTATGCGTATCGAGCCACAGTTCAGTACTCTCAGAGGACTATGTTTGATGCAGGGCCCCAAAAAACAGCTACACCAATTCCCCCAGTAGTGGGGAAAAAAAACCCCAAAGAAACAGTGGAAAAGGCGAACAACAGATCCATATCACTGATTAGTAAGGGAGGAGGAAGGGTAGGTTTGATCAAGAAGCTGATCCTTCAACAAAGAAATTAGAGGAAGGAGTGAGAGAATTCAGACAGAAAGTGGAAACTACCTTGTCCCTGATCTTATCAGAACTTTGAGACATGCAGAAAGATCACAGCTGCCAGTCAGATGAGCGGATTGCTGCTTGGCTGCTCAAATGCTGGGATAGCAGGGCTAACATTCAACAACTGGAAGGCAAGGAAGCCAAACAGCTGGGATCCCTTGCTATAAACCAGGGCATTGAGAGAGGAATTGGGAAAGAGGAAGCAATTTGCAGTCTCTGGAGATGGTTACTCTCAAACGTGAGGACAAGGTATCCATTCAAGGAAGATCTTTGAACACCTCAGGAAAGTGGACTACCATAGATGAAGGCATCCAGTGTGGCGTGTGGCGTATCAAAGACAGACTCCAGTTCTGGTGAAATCTGAAGACCTTTATTGCTCATCTTGCATCCCTTTTATAGTCCACTAAGTGCTAAGCAGTAATTTTCCACTCATCACTTCCTTGTCATCCTGATTCAGCAAAACCACTAAGGGTTACGAATATTTACATCTTTGGTCTGTCTTTGAGTTGTACATCCTGCTTTATCTTGCAAACCGCCTGCTTTGTTTTGCTAACCCATCTTGACACTTCATTGTTCTCTTTACTATTCCCAAGGCTTAGGCCTGATCAGGGCATTAACACCTGGTGTTTTCTTTACTGTTCCCAAGGCTTAAGCCTGACCAGGGAGAGAATGCCTGGATCCATTTCATTAACTATTTCTGTCCCCTCACCCACATCTCACCCTTTTTGTTTTACTAAAAGACAGCTTTTATAGATTTATCAATAAGTCGTTGTAGACATTGAAGCAAGCAAGGCACACAGATTAGAATACATAAAATTATTAGCAAAATGATTAAATCAATTGTGGTTTGAATACTAAGTTCATTAGTGACATTGTGCAAAACCTGGCTAACAGTATGAACTGTTTGTACTGATTTTGTTAGTGATGCAATAGCAGTAGATGCATCAGCTAATATTAGGATAGCCAATATTATAACAAATAAAAGCCAACCAAAAAAACGCTTATAAAATGAAGCATTTTTCAACATTACCTTGTCACTTAAATCACTAGGACTGGGTGGAATCCATTTTTCACCAAGCCATGTTGCTTCTTCATTTAAAATTGATGTATCCCTGTCCCACCATGTAACAGCTTGGAATAATAGGGGATTTAGTAAATGTGTCCAGTATACTTATCCATTGCACATGGTCACACATAATAGAACAGATATTACAGAGATTTCTGTCATTGTCATTTCTTTATGTTGTTGAATTCTGGGGCTTTATACGTTTCGCTGGCAGTCAGTATGGTCCTGTCGTTAGCTGTACACAGCTGTATCCTCGACCCCATGTCAGCAATGGCACTGGTCCTTTCCACTCATTATCATGTCTTTATATAGAACCGGTGTTTTGGGCAAGGAATCGTTTGTCGTGTGGAGAAAATCCTTGCATTCTCCTTTTTTGTTTTATATATAATACCTGCTCTAGATGACCCTACTTGAGCAGGGGATTTGGAATAGATCATATCTGCAACATACGCCAACCACAGGCTGCTTGGCCTGCCCTTCTCTCCTGGATGGCTCTCTGATAACAGGGGAGGCCATCCCTCACACCAAGGACTGGCACAGCATTTGTCTCCACCGCTCAATGCCTGCTGGGTTGCTGCCAACAGTGGAGCTAAAGGTTCTTCTTGGTGGCAAACACAGAGGCCAACCCAGTCTTGCCCTTGACTGTGGTAGGAGGCATTTGGCCAGCCTCAGTCCTTGCACCTCATTGTCAATGCAGAGTTTCACCTGCCTCATCCAGTAACAAGTCACTACTATGGCAAAGCACATACAGATTTACATTAGCAGAGTAACTATTACAGGGTGCAGCAGCATGTTGAAGATGCTGATGGCAGCAGGGGACCAGCCAAAGAAATTTCTTACCAGTGGAGTTCTCCCACCCTCTTAATTTGTTCCATTACCTGCTTTATAACACTACCATTGTATTAGAATTTTTCTAGCTTCTGCCTTAGCATTTCCTAGCAGCTGCTGAAAATTTGCATGCTCTAACATCTCTTTTACAAGTGACAAATCCATACAATACAAGGTGTAGTTTCTTATTAGCAACTGCCTAGTACATACAGGTGGTTTTATACACAAAATCACAGCCTCTAATAACAGCTATGTTGCAAGCGCACATATTCAACTTGTTACTTTTCAGTTGCCCTCAAGTGATGTTTTGCAATCATTCGTTTTTCTCTTCCTCTCTCTCATTCTGCTCGGGGTATTCATGGTCAGGTCCTGCATCTGAGGCATCGTTTTTTTCCACTGGTCTGTCTAGCTCATGGCAAGGCTTGAGAAACTTTGAAGACAGCCGCCATAGACCTGTGTGTTGGAGGACGCAAATACACCCCTGTCGTGGTTTAAGCCTCTCTAACTCACGCAGCTCGTTCTCTCACTCACTTCCCCCTCTTTCTTCCCCCTGCTCCCAGAGGGATGGGAAGGAGAATCGAAAAGAGTACAAGTCCCACCGGTTGAGATAAGAACAGTTTAGTAACTAAGGTATAACACAAATCACTACTGCTACCACCAATAATAATAATGACAAGGGAAATACAAGGAAAGAATACAATTCTCACCACCTAATACCAAGCCCGACCACGCAGTGCACCTCCACCCTTCCGGGTCTCTGCTCTCTGCTTTCCATCCTGAGCATGACGTGCTGTGGTATGGAATAACCTCATTGGTCAGTTTGGGTCAGGTGTCCTGTCTCTGCCTCCTCCCGGCTTCCCCCCCCCTCTCTGGCGGAGCATGAAACTCAGAAAGTCCTTGGACAGTCTTGGGGAATGGCTGCTGGAGAACAGACACGATGAGACCATAGGCCCAGCAGTAGTGAACCAAAGGCTTTGAGGCCTTGGCTGAAGGTTACTAGAGAACGTGTGCGTGAGAAGAGTTTGAGGGAGTTGGCAGAGGAGCCTGAGAAGTCAGGATATGTAGGGAGGAACTGATAACTGCAACCTTGAAGCACAGCTGCAAGCTGGAAACCCCCTGGAACATAACCAAGAGGAAAACTACAGAGGGGGGTGGGATGTGAATGTAACCTTTGAGCTGTGATCAAGCACGTACCAATCATGTAACCAATCATGTATCAATTAGTAGATATAGGTAGCCAATCATGTATTAACAAGTATGCATGTTAACTAAGTCATAGAGTATATAACTGGAACCCTCAGATGAATAAACTGAGTCTGATGAATGATCATATTGATTGTCTTCATTCTCCCACCACGGAGGGCAGGCAGAGGAGCCTGCAGTCGTTGCCTACCGCACAGGCAGAGGAGCCTGTGGGCCCCGCCCGCAACAGGTCAGGCCAAAACATCACTAAGCAGTAACCAAAACACTGGTGTTATCAGCGCTGTTCTCAGGCCCAAAATCAAAAACACAGTGCTGCACCAGCTACCAAGAAGGAGAAAAAAGACTGCTGCTGCTGAACCCATGACACAACCGCACTTTTGCATTAACCCTTTCTTGCCTGAAATGTTAATCTGCTACCTGTTAAAAACTTTTACACGAACCCAACAACAAAAAATACACAGAATGCCATCTGCCTTCAACACACACACACGCATGGGATCCCACAAGCACACTCCACACGACTACAATATTCGAAACACAAAATCCACACAATCATTGCTCCCACTACACGGCCACACGTACAGAACGTGGCACAAGGACCCTGTGAAGATGATCAGGAAACCAGCTCTGAGAAGCATCATCGCAGTGCGAGTTGGCAGGGTTAACCTTAGCGGGCATCCCCATGGAGGCAATGTTGACCTGGGTGGTATGAGGTTCTGCCTCCCCCACATTGCGTGAGGCTCAGGCTTTTATACAGACCAAAATGCACACTCATTCTGTCACAGTTTGTCCAAACATCAAAAACGAAACCATGATTACATAAATTCCAGTTTCTTCCATGTAATGATTCACAGCATGGGTCTTTGTAGGGCTGATCTCAAAAAAAAGAGGTACAGAATGTACCCTGAGACTGACAGAGGATGCAGTGCCAGCAATATCTAGAAGGGTCTCCAAGGGTCAATAGAAACATGGACATATTTGTATTTGCTGACTTCTGGTACATGAGTATCACAGAGAGACTGTATCAAATGAGTTGTATATGGAGCCCCAAGTCCATGGTCTGTCACAGTTCATCTGATATCTTTGATAAGAGCATATGAGAGACCTTCCCACTGTGGGTCTCGATCCAGCACATATGCCACCAGGAAAGCATGCAATACATCTGCATCCCCCACCCGTCTCGCTTCTCCCTTTACAGCTGCCCATTTATGATGAGGATCTGGGGGATATAAATCAGGCTGCTTTTCCGGATCAACAGGCCCCGGGTCAAAAGGACCATCTAGGTCAGCATCAGAATTATCAGGCTTCAGAACCGCAGGAGCAGCAACAGCAGTCTGATGAACGTGCACAGGCTCCTCATAAATGAGTTCTGGAGTTTCATTTGTATCAGCCATGTCAGCGTTATCAAGTGCAATTAAAACATTTCCTCCCGCAGGTTTCAGGTGATCTGAGAGTACTGTAATGGAGTCAGTTTGTGAAAGGTTATCATCCGCTACATGCAGCTGAAGAGAGCACAACGCAGCAAAAACAATGCACCAGGTAATTAAATAATCAGGATCAATATCATGGTCATTGGTTTGTACGGTTTGTAACTGCTGTCCTACATGCTTCCAATCCCGTATTTCATAAGAGTCTGTAGAAAGGTCATCTTCACCCCCATCCTCATTCTTCGCAGCTGCGGCGGCGACTGGCGTAGGTTTGGGGGGGGGCACTGGCCTCCACAATCCCATTTTTTTACTTCAGCGTTTCTAAAATAGTTCTCCAAATGACTAACAAATTTTTCGCAGTGTCATTGCCTTCTGTGGCTGCATCCCACAATTTAACTCCTGCACCATCCCACAAGAAGACCTCAAATGCAGTAGACTCATCAATCTCTGGATAATGTGTCTTCAACCATTTCAACATTAACTTTAGGTCTGTCTCCTTAAGGGCTGCTCCCTTCTTCTTAAGAAGGGCTGAAAACATCTGTAAAACGGAGGCTTCCTCCTTAGTAATATTACCCCCCATCGTCCCATTCCTGGCTGCTCACCTTTTCCAGGTGATTGTTTGTGTCTGTACCTCTTCGGTGCTCCCCCACCGGCCTCCTCACCTCTCCCAGGTGATAGGTTTGCACCCGGATGTCTTCGGTGCTCCCCCACTGGCCTCCTCTTAGTTCAGCTGAGCTATGCCACCGGTCGCTGACTCCGATGATTTAGCCTGCATTCCTCCTGTTCGGGTGCCATTTGTGGCATATCAAAGACGGACTCCAGTTCTGGTGAAATCTGAAGACCTTTACTGCACATCTCACATCCCTTTTATAGTCTACTAAGTGCTAAGCAGTAATTTTCCACTCTTCTTACTTCCTTGTCATCCTGATTCAGCAAAACCACTAAGGGTTGCAAATATTTACATTGTTTGGTCTGTTTTTGAGTTGCACATCCTGCTTTACCTTGCAAACTGCCTGCTTTGTTTTGCTAACCAATCTTGACCCTTCATTTTTCTCTTTTCGGTTCCCAAAGCTTAAGCCCGACCAGGGCAATAACACCTGGATCCATTTCGTTAACTATTTCTGTCCTGTTACCCACATCAAACTTTGCGAAATTGCTGTTTTATATCAATAAACATATTGCTACTTCTCTCTTATGAGTGAAGTACGTCACTCCATTTGTGACATGTGGGAACAATATTTAAACAAAGTCTATAGCACAGATTCAATGGACAAAGAATCATAGACTCATAGAATGATTTAGGTTGGAAAAGACCTTTAAGATCATCAAGTCCAACCGTAAATCTAACACTGCTAAGTCCACCACTAAACCATGTCCACCACATCTACACATCTATTAAATACCTTCAGGGATGGTGACTCAACCACTTCCATGGGCAGCCTGTTCCAATGCTTGATAATCCTTTCAGAGAAGAAATTTTCCTAATATCCAGTCTAAACCTCCCCTGGTGCAACTTGAGGCTGTTTCTTCTCATCCTATCGCTTGGCACTTAGGAGAAGAGACCCATCTCAGAACTATCTCCTTTCAGGTAGCTGTAAAGAGTGATGAAGTTCCTCTTCAGTCTTCTTTTCTTCAGACTAAACAACCCCAGTTCCCTCAGCCGTTCCTCATGAGACTTGTGCTCCAGGCCCTTCACCAGCTTCATTGCCCTTCTTTGGACCTGCTCCAGCACCTCAATGTCTTTCTTGTAGTGAGGGGTCCAGAAGTGAACACAGTATTCAAAGTGCAGCCTTACCAGTGTCAAGTACAGGGGGACAATCACTGCTGTAGTTCTGCTGGCCACACTATCGATGATACAGGCCAGGATGGTACTGGCCTTCTTGCCCACATGGGCACACTGCTGGCTCATATTTAGCCAGCTGTTGACTAACACCCCCAGGTCCTTTTTCACCAGGCAGCTTTCCAGCCACTCTTTCCCAAGCCTATAGTGTTGCATGGGGTTGTTGTGACCCACATGCAGGAACCACCGCTTTGCCTTATTGAACCTCATACAAGTGGCCTCGTCCCATCAATCCAGCCTGTCCAGATCCCTCTGTAGAGCCTTTCGACCCTCCAGCAGATCAACATTGTCGCCCAACTAGATGTCATCTGCAAATTTATTGAGGGTGCACTCAGTCTTGATAAAGATAGTAAACAGAACTGGCCCCAATACCGAGCCCTGGGGAACACCACTTGTGACTGGTTGCCAACTGGATTTCACTCCAACTCTTTGAGCCCAGTCATCCAGCCAGTTTTTTACCCAGTGAAGAGTACACTCATCCAATCCATGAGCAGCCAGTTTCTCCAGGAGAATGCTTTGGGAAACCATGTCAAAGGCTTTACTAAAGTCCAGGTAAACAACATCCAGAACCTTTCCCTCATCTACTAAGCAGGTCGCCTTGTCATAGAAGGAGATTAGGTTAGTCAAGCAGAGCCTGCCTTTTATAAACCCATGCTGACTGGGACTGATCACCTGGTTGCCCTGCATATGCCGCATGATGGCACTCAAGATGATCTGCTCCATAACTTTCCCCAGCACTGAGGTCAGACTGAAAGTTCTGTAATTCCCTTGACCCTGAAAGGCCTCTAATTCCCTGGATCCTCCTTCTGACCCGTCTTATATATAGGCAACACATTTGCTAAACTCCAGTCAACTGAGACCTCCCTGGTTAGCCAGGACTGATGATAAATGATTGAAAGTGGCTTGATGAGCACTTCCACCAGATCCCTCAGTACCCTTTTGGTGGATCCTATCTGGCCCCATAGATTTTTGTGTGTCTAAGTGATGTAGCAGGTTGCTAACCATTTCCCATTGGATTGTGGAGTCTTCATTCTACTCCTCATCCCTGTCTTCCAGCTCATTTGGATCGTACCTGGAGAACAACTGGTCTTGCTGTTAAAGACTGAGACAAAGAAGGCATGAAGTACCTCAGCCTTTTCCTCAGCCTTTGTCATGTTTCCCCTCGTATCCAATAAAGAATGGAGATTCTCCTTAGCCCTCCATTAATTGTTAATGAACTTATATAAACATTTCTTAATGTCTTTTATGGCAATAGCCAGATTAATTTCTAGTAGGGCTTTGGCCCTAATTTTCTCCCTGAAGAACCTCACAACATCTTTATAGTCCTCCTGAGTTTCTTACCCCTACTTTCCAAAGGTCATAAACTCTTTTTTTTTTTTTTTTCCCTGTGTTTCCTGAGCCAAAGCTCTCTGATCAGCCACAACAGGCTTTTTCCCCACAAGACCATCTCTCGGCACATAGGAACAGCCTGTTCCTGTGCTTTTAAGATTTCCTCCTTGAAGAATGTCCAGCCTTACTGGACTGCCTTGCTCTTCAAGACTGTATCCCAAGGGACTCTGTCAACCAGTGTTCCAGGTTCGTAGGATTCCTGTGAACAAAGACTGGACACCAAACACAATATAAACAATCAAATGCTCTAGTCTATTTATTAAGTTATTAATGTGAAGCAAATATACACTAACGTGAAGCAAGTTACATACATACTGACCCCTGATTGCATGAGATACCGCTGTGCAGGATAAGGAGATGGAACATGTTGCCCAGTCAGAGGGGTGGTAGGCAATGCATCATCAGGGCATCCCCTGAATCAAGATGCGCATCTGGCCTTCTTACCCGTCCGTCCCTGCACAGGTCCTTATAGCTTCCCTTGGGCTGGAGTGGAAAATTACCAGATGCAACATCAGCACATACATGGCCAGCGTGCAAACAGATGTTTACTGGTATAAAACTCCCTGGTGCTAACAGCAGTGTTAACGCCCCTATTTCCAAGGTTATGTTCCCACAACCCGTGCCAAACAGTACTTTTCTATTTCTGTGTGTTTCACCACGGACCATTATCTATTATCACTGATACATGCCACCCTGTGGTCTGTGGTTGGAACACAAACATATTTTACCATCCGTACTATAGTTTTATATAATATACTGTCTGTAGGGGAACGGATTAGTGCTAAAAGACAAGGAACACAACATAAAATACATAAAACCCCAATACCTATTACCACTAATAATATAACAGCTTTTCGCAGCTAGTCCCACCCCCATGTCCATCCCTGAAAGGGGTTCCACCCGGTGTTTTCTGCTAGCTGGCTAGTGAGGGTCTTTAATTTTTGTATTTGTGCATGTATTGAACTGGAGTGGTCACTTAAATTCATGCAACATAACTCATCAAAGTCTTCACACCCATGCTTATGTACTAAAAGCAAATAATCAATCGCTGCCCTATTTTGTTTTGCACGATCAAGGTGGCAAGCACTTTGGCTTCGGTTCTTTGCAAATTGGTAACAAGTCTCCAGATGACATGGAGAAAAAGCGAAGCAAAGCAGTGATGTCCAGGCTCCAAAAACAAGGTTTCACCAATGTGTTGGTCAGATATACTGGGAGTCTTGGGAACCTGGAGATAGATGCTGTTACTTCCAAAGACACAGTCCTTGGCTATCCTTACCACCTTCTCTGCTTAAGGAGTCTTAAATCACACAAGAGCAGCTTCTTGACATAAGCCTTTCAGAATGAAAGGTTCAAATATGATAGTTATTTATTATATAATTATTACTTATAATAGTTACTTATGCTAACTGTTGCTTTTTTTTTTACTGTGAGAGTGATGAAACCTGCTTTAGGTGACCCTACTTGAGCAGGGGATTTGAACTAGATCATCTCCCTTGACAACCGCAGGCTGCTTGGCCTGCCCTTCCTTCCTCGATGTCCCTCTTATAACAGAGGAGGCCATCCCTCACATCAAGGTCTGGCACGGCATTTGTCTCCACCGCTCAACGCCTGCTGGGTTGCAGCCAACGGTGGAGCTAAAGGTTCTTCTTGGTGGCAAATACAGAGGCCAACCCAGTCTTGCCCTTGACTGTGGTAGGAGGCATTTGGCCAACCTCAGTCCTTGCACCTCATTGTCAATGCAGAGTTTCACCTACCTCATCCAGTAACAAGTTGCTACCATGGCAAAGCACACACAAATTTACATTAGTAGTATAACTATGTGTCGTGGTTTAAGCCTCTATAACTCACGCAGTTTTGCTCACTAACTCCCCCCTCTATCTTGCCCCCCGCTCCCAGAGGGATGGGAAGGAGAATCGAAAAGAATGCAACTCCCACAGGTTGAGATAAGAACAGTTTAGGAACTAAAGTATAACACAAATCACTACTGCTACCACC
>CABHOG010000174.1:206820-225918 GCA_902168055.1 Aratinga solstitialis
TCATTATTATTATTGGTGGTAGCAGTAGTGATTTGTGTTATACTTTAGTTATTAAACTGTTCTTATCTCAACCTGTGGGAGTTGCATTCTTTTCGATTCTCCTTCCCATCCCTCCGGGAGCAGGGGGAAGAAAAAAAAGGGAAAGTGAGGGAGAGAACGAGCTGCGTGGTTAGAGAGGCTTAAACCACGACAAGTAGAAATAAAAGGGGGGGGCTGCCCAAATAGAATAAACCAGTATCCCTTAAAATTGCAGGGAAAGGGAATTAAAAATCATTGATAAATGTTTAAAATATAGATTATTAATTGAATTTGAATTGGAATATAATACTCCTATTTTGACAGTAAAGATCTCAGAGCAATCAAAAATTTGCAGAGGATATTCATCCAGTAGTAGCTAATCCTTATACCTTATTGACTAAAATAATAATCAGAAATGGTTTGCCATCTTGGATTTAAATGACTCTTTCTTTTGCTTATCATTGGGCAAAGAAAATCACAATTTATCTGCTCTTGAATGAGAAAATCCTGACACAGTAAGTAAAACCCAATTAACTTGGACGGTATTACCTCAAGGGTTTACCATTTTTGAAAATCAGCACTGGAATTAGAATCATGGAAATCACCCACTCAGATGGGGACTGTTACAATATTTGGATGACCTATTAATTGCCACAGAAACAAAGGAAGAATGTGTCCAGTGAACGGTGGGATTATTGAATTTTCTGGGACTGAATGCTTATTGGGTATCCAAACAAGAGGCCCAACTAATTCAAACCCGAGTTTCCTACCTAGGATATGAAATAACAGGAGGACAGAGAGAACTTGGAAMMRCTAGAAAAGAAGCTATTTATCAGACTCCATGACYGTYMRCCATCAAGGAGCTCTGGATGTTCCTRGGAATGACTGGATRATGCAGACTTTGGATGCATGGTTATGGTGTTCTGGTAAGACCACTATATGAACTGTTAAAAGGAAATCCTTCCTCTTTGAAATGGACTGATTCAGCAGAGGGGGCTTTTAGAAATTTAAAAACAAGAGCTAATGAGAACTGCAGCTCTGTGACTTCCWGATGTGACTAAGCCCTTTTGGCTATATTCCTATGAAGAACAGGGAACAGCTTTGGGTGTCCTTGCTCAGAAACTAGGACCCTATAAGAGGGCAGTGGTGTATTTTTCAAAACAGCTGGATGAAGCRAGMARAGGATGGCCCGGATGCCYAAGGGCTGTGGCGGCAGTTGTCATGACTGCTGAAGAGGCTCGCAAATTTACCTTGGGACAAAAGATTACTGTACTAGTGTCCCATGTTGTATCAGCAGTCCTGGAACAGAAAGGAGCCCACTGGTTATCTCCTTCACGTTTTTTTAAAAAAAGACCAGGCCACCCTTGTGGAACACGATGATATAGAAATTGTGGTCAGTAATGCTGTGAATCCAGCATCCTTTTTGCAGGAACAGCTGGCAGAACTCCTAACACACGACTGCTTGGCTGCTATAGAGACTGCATATTTGAGCCGACCAGATTTGAAAGAACAAGAGCCCTGGAACTGGCTAAAGACAAAAGGATAACACCCAGGGGAAATAGATTAAACATGCTACAGAAATTCTATGACTACTGGAAGCTGTTTAGCTACCTGAGGAAGTAGGTATTATGTATTGTCAAGGGCATCAACAAGGTGACTCTTATCAGGAACTTGGAAATAATTTGGACAATTTTGAAGCCAAATGAACAGCTGAACAATCTAAAATTATGTCCTTAATCCCTGATGGCAAACTAACAATTGAGAAATCTAAACCTAGATATTCAAAGGAGGATAGAAAATTGAAGGTCTCCCCTCTACTCTGCTCTTGTGAGACCTCACTTGGAGTATTGTGTACAGTTCTGGTGTCCTCAACATGAAAAGGACATGGAACTGTTGGAACAAGTCCAGAGGAGGGCCACGAGGGTGATCAGGGGACTGGAGCACCTCCCGTATGAAGGTAGGCTGAGAAAGTTGGGGCTGTTCAGCCTGGAGAAGAAAAGGCTGCGTGGAGACCTCATAGCAGCCTCCCAGTATCTGAAGGGGGCCTATAGGGATGCTGGGGAGGGACTCTTCATGAGGAACTGTAGTGAGAGGACAAGGGGTAACGGGTTCAGACTTAAACAGGGGAAGTTTAGATTGGATATGAGGAAGAAATTCTTTACTGTAAGGGTGGCGAGGCACTGGAATGGGTTGCCCAGGGAAGCTGTAAATGCTCCATCGCTGGTGGTGTTCAAGGCTGGATTGGACATAGCCTTGGGTGGCATGGTTTAGTGGGAGGTGTCCCTGCCCCTGGCAGGGGGGCTGGAACTAGATGATCTTAAGGTCCTTTCCAACCCTAACTATTCTATGATTCTATGACAGGAAAACTAAGAGGGTTGGGTTCAGATACCTGATAGGTGAGTAGTGATCCCTTATAATCAATTATGGAAGTTGATACAAGATGAACRTAACAAAACTCATTGGGGAAGTAATGCTTTGTATGAACATTTAAACAAACAGATCATAGGAAGAAATTTATACCCCACAGTTCAATTAGTGACAAAACAATGTCAGCTCTGTCTTAAATCAAATTGGGGCAATTGGGAGAGGAAGTTATGAGGGACAGCAGGGGCAAATAGATTTTTCTGAATTACCGAGAAAAGGAGGTTATCGATATTTGTTGGTATTATCGGATACTTTTTCAGGGTGGCCAGAAGCATTATTCTTGTAGAATAAATAATGCAAGACATATAATTAAAACATTCTTAAATGATATAATACCTTGTTTTGGGATACCAGCAGCAATTTCTTCCGACTGGCTTGCATTTTAGTGCAAAATTGTTACAAGAAATTAACAAAAAATTAGAAATTGATTGGCTACATGTTCCATACATGTTCCGTGAACTACATGTTCCATACAGGCCTCAGGCCAGTGGGCTCGTAGAAAAGATGAAACATCTGATCAAACAACAGATTAGTAAAATATGTCGGGTAACGAATTTATATTGGTACGAAGCCTTACCACTGGCTCTATTAAGAATTCGAACTAAACCTTGGTCGAAAGAAGAGGCTAGGCCATGTAGAATTTTATATGGAAGACCATATCAATCCCATTTTAAAGGAGAAAGTCTTCATGAAGTGGGAGAAGGCTATCTCCGAGAGTTTCTGGTCAATCTGGGAAAGCAGAAGAAATAAATAAGAGAATATTAGGGACAAGAGCAAGAGATTTGGATTTTCTGATTCACCCTTTCAGATCCAGAGACTGGGTTTATGTTAAGAATTTTTCAGGAGATCCTCTACAGGAGAAGTGGAGCGGACCATACCAGAAATTGTTGACCACCTTTACAGCAGTGAAGATAAAGGAACAAYCTGCTTGGATCAAGAATGAAGAAAGCACAAGAACCAGAGAAGACATGACATATGAAATTGCAACTGTCATAATTTGGATTTATGTGATAACTGGCGTACAAGCTTGGGACCAAAACTTATACCTGAAATTAATGCAGAATGTTACTAAGGTTTTTAATCATAGTGACTGTTGGGTGTGTGCACAGTTGCCTAAATCAGGAGAAAATCCGGACCTACCATTAATTGGTGTTTCAATTCCCAACAGTACCTCATGGACTAATTTGTGGGTGAACACTGGTAACCTACAGATGGATTAAGCAAGGATTTAACCCTATTGCTGAACAGAACACTGCATTTCATAGTTTTGTGAGATGGCTAATTCTATCTTTGGGAGCAACTGAATTAGAGAAGGCAATTGTAAATATCTCAGCAACCACAGAGGAAATAGAGAGCAAAACCATTGATACTACAAAACCAAATGGCTCTAGACATGTTATTGGCTTCACAAGGAGGAGTTTGTTCCATAACCAATGAAAGTTGCTGTTCCTACATAGACCAAAGTAGCAGAACTGAAACAGATCTGGAGGAAATTTGGAAACAAACTAAAATATTTCATGAAATGGCCAAGGATGATACCTCCTGGGGATTTGAAGAAATATTTAAAAAGTTAATCTCATGGTTACCTAATCTCTCCTGGTTAAGGCAACTGGTTGCAGGAATATTAATGTTAATTGTTTTCATATTGATTACTTGTGGTTTGATACAATGTTCCTTCTGGTATTGTAAACAATCTATGATAAGTTATGAAGATTGGAAAAAAAATGAAAATCAAGCGTCAAGTAGAAACAGGAAATTATTTCAAAAGGACTCTAGATGGTAATGGTAGTATATAAAATATTGCAAAAGAATTTGCAAAAAGACAGAAAAAGGGGGGATTTGAGACAAGGCGGCACCAAATGTGATCAGTTCTAAGTAACTGTAAAGTCTGGTGGCTTTGTAATGGAAAAATGCTTGAAGGTAATTGACTTAGTTTTAGGTCCTTTGAACCTTAGTACAAAAATGTAGAAAAACAGGATCTGGGGATGGGGAGTATCCGGGACCAGCAGATGTCCAGGGAGGGCACAGTGAAACTATCTGCTCAATAGGAAGACAGGATGATTGCTATGTCTGTAATGTTAATTAAGCTGGAGCTCCGAAGACTGCCAGCGGGTATGAATACAATAAATGACTCTCAAAGACCAACCTCACCTTTTGTATACGTACAGGGAAACTTACTGGAAAATGATGTAACTCATGTGAAGCCTCATGAATATGTATGCCCAGTGGCTGCATAAGGATGGCCTTCGTGGCAATACGGGGAGACACACTTGGAGGAGCTATCCCCCGTGTCTCCCGGCGCCGCAGTAAAGAATACCTGCTTGTCAACTTAAAATTTTGTTTGTGGAGTTTTCTCCGAATCAAGCATGACTCAGTCGCTCCTTCAAGTGGGTATGGGGGGTTTGTACAAATGCACTCCAATACTTTAACACTCCCATGGGGTCCTTAGCTCCCCATGGTTCAGGTCCTACATTTGTGCAAGTCTCTATTTTATCCCACAACGTGCTCCACAGTTCCTGCGTCCACCCTGGCCACTCCACAGGAGGAGCCACAGCCCAAGGCTCTTTCTTAGGAAACATAGCGATTGTATATTGCAGAAAAACTTCAGCGCAACTGGGACAACACAAACACATAGACCAAGCCCTGTCCTCAGCAAACACACTGAACAGTGCGTTTTGGTGCAGCTATGCACTCCACTGACCAAGCCCTGTCCTCAGTCTACAGTGTTTGTACTACCAGAATCCCATCCTTGTCACCAATTATGTTCCAGGTTCGTAGGATTCCTGTGAACAAAGACTGGACACCAAACACAATATAAACAATCAAATGCTCTAGTCTATTTATTGAGTTATTAATGTGAAGCAAATATACACTAACATGAAGCAAGTTGCATACATACCAACCCCTGGTTGCATGGGATACCACCGAGCAGGAGGAGATGGAACATGTTGCCCAGTCAGAGGGGTGGTAGGCAATGCATCATCAGGGCATCCCCCGAATCAAGATGCACATCTGGTCTTCTTACCCGTCCGTCCCTGCACAGGTCCTTATATCTCCCCTTGGGCTGGAGTGGAAAAGTTGCAACATCAGCATACACGTGGCCAGCGTGCAAACAGATGTTTACTGGTATAAAACTCCCTGGTGCTAACAGCAGTGTTAACTCCCCTATTTCCAAGGTTATGTTCCCACAACCCGTGCCAAACAGTACTTTTCCATTTCTGTGTGTTTCACCATGGACCATAATCTATTGTCTGACACAACCAGACGCCTAAACAGGCCAAAGTCTGACCTCCGGAAGTCCAAGGTAGCAGTTCTGCTGACCCCCTGTCCTGGGTCCAACTGTAGCTGTCATTTTCTCTCCTTCTTAGTAGCTGGTGCTGTGCTGTGTTTTTGACTTTAGCCTGAGAACAATGCTGATAACACACCAATGTTTTTAGTTCTTGGTAAGTAACGTTTACTCCGATGAAGGACTTCCTCAGTCTCATGCTCTGCCAGCAAGGAGGGGAATATTGAGACAAAGGGGGGTACAAAATTACAAAATGAAATATATAAGCCTTTAGAATCAATTTTAAGTAATGTTAAGTTTGATGGCTTTGTAACAGTAGTAATGGAAAATTACTGAGATGCATGATACACAGAAAAGATTATATAGAGTACAGCTAGAGAACATACTGAGAATTCTTGTACAAGATAAACTGTTGTAGTTGAGTGTAAGAAAAACAGGCTAGAAGAACAGGACGTAAAGATAAGGGAGTATCTGGAATGCCAGGGGCCCAGGATGGGCTGCAGTTAAACTGACTGATAAGTAGGAGAACAGGATGATTGTTATGTCTGTGGTGTTAACTAACTGATTAAGCTGGTATAAGCATCTACTACTGCTTCAAAGGCTGCCAGCAGTGATGAAGGTTGTTGGAAGAAGTAAACAACCCCAAAAACCCCCACCACATTTTTGTATGAATGTGGGAACTTTCTGGAAAATTATGTAATCCATACGTAGCCTCATGAATATGTATGTATGCTCCGAAGCTATATAAGGACTGCTTGTGTAGCAATACAGGGACACGTTAGGAGGAGCTATCCCCCGTGTCTCCTGGTGCCGTAATAAAGAATACCTGCTTGTCAACTTAAAACTTTGTTGGCAAGTTTGTTCCTGGAGTTTTCTCCGAATCAATATACACACATATATATACATGCACATATATATATGTGTGTATATATATGTGACAGAAGTGATGGTATATTGAGAAATGTGGTATCTGAGCATGACCTGAATGGTATGGAATAAGGGGTGGATACTGTCATGGGTTCAGCAGGAACAGTCATTTTTCTCCTTCTTAGTAGCTGGTGCAGTGCTGTGTTTTTGACTTTCAGCCTGGGAACAACGCTGATAACACCGATGTTTTTAGTTGTTGCTAAGTAATGTTTACTCCAATCAAAGACTTTCTGAGTCTCATGCTCTGCCAGGGAGGAGGGGAAGCCAGGAGGAAGCAGAGACAGGACACCTGACCCAAAGTAGCCAAAGAGGTATTCCATACCACAGCACGTCATGGCCAGTATGTAAACTGGAGGGAGTTACCTGGAAGGCCCAGATCGCTGCTCGGGTCGGGCTGGGTATAGGTCAGTGGGTGGTGAGCAACTATATTCTCTTCCCTTGTTATTTCCCTTATCATTATTACTAGGGTAGCAGTAGTAGTTTTGTATTATAGCTTAGTTACTGGACTGTTCTTATCTCAACCTGTGGGAGTTACATTCCTTGATTCTCCTCCCCATTCCTTGGGGAGTGGGGGGAGGAAGAAGCGGGGGTGTGAGTGAGCGGCTGCGTGGTTCTGAGTTACCGGCTGGGCTTAAACCATGACAGGAAAGAAGAAATAAAATTCAAATAGAAACAGACCAAATGATATGTCTCCCAAGAAAAACCCAGGATGAATATTTGATATTAAGATTGCAAAACATGTCACAAATTACTGCTTTTTTACCATTTCCAGAGCAGTAGGTGAATCAATCCTATGGGGAATTTTAACTATGTGTCTGATAATTTTAGGGAAAAAAGTGAAACCACATATTGTGGACAGAAGCCTGTGATTGAATGGTGGCAACGACAAACGGAAACCATTCGTAAACAAAGGAAATCCCCAGGTAATCAGGGTGACTGTGGCAAATTCTTAAATTATGTTTTCATCAAAATTGGGAGATTTAAAAATGTGGAATGGTGTTCTTATGAACAAAGAAATAAAAATGTAAATCAAATGATCATGGAATGGGAATGTAATGAGACAGGTCAGATACAAAAGAATGAGGCAAATTGGGACTCTAGTTGGAATATGGCCATTTTATCTCCATTTCAAATCATGGCTAAAGCACCTTGGTGTTTTATTTAGGATGGAGTGACTTTTGCAACCTTTCCAAATGTAAATTAAATTATAGGACTAGTTCATCACGAGAAAAGGTGAGCTTAGTGTCTTGGTGGAAGTGTGAAAAGGTATATAATTTAATACTACTGATATGGCGATCCAGGCTATTCCTCCTGCTGCTTTAAAATATGGATGATTGTGTAGGGGCCTTAGGAATGACCTCAAATTGACTGAGACATGCATACCCAGAAGAGGAACAATATTTAGTTGCAAAGGACTTGCATTCCAGAGCCCAAGACGCTTAGTGTGGACAATGAGTGGTGGGACCTAGACAACTCATTTACCTCTAGATGGTAAAGGAAGACAAATAACATTAGGCATGCCAACACTATGTCCAATCTGGAAAAGAACTCCTTTTAGAGGAGCATTAGAACATTTAAAATTGGAAAGGGTGAAGAGGTCAGAAATAGATGAAGAATGGAATGAACCTTCGACTGGAGTGAAAGTTGGTTGGGCTTTGGAGTCTTTGCTGACTCCTTTAGGGAATGGATATATCAACTAATGGGACAAGTAGACAAACCAGCAAATGCAACCAGGACAGGATTTAAAGATTTGAATTTACAATTACAGGCAACTTCAAGGATGACTTTACAAAATAGAATGGCTTTGGATATGCTCTTACTTAAAGAGCATGGAGTTTGTGGATACTTGAAAGATAGAATTGATCATTGTATACACATTCTGAATATGACTCAAGATGTGGAGCATGACTTAGATTTATTGGAAAAGGTAGAACAGAATACTCAAAAGCTTCAGCAAGACATACAAGAAAGTTGGATAGATAAAATCTTCAAGGGATTAGGATGGAATTTGAGTTTATGGAAAAAATCACTGATTAGTACTACAATAAACTTGTTGATTATTTTTCTAAGAATCATTTTGATCTATTGTTTAAAAAACCAAATAACAATGCTTTTAATTGAATGATCATCCAAGCAGTGGCTAGACAACAAGATGAACAATAATCAATTCTGAAGGCTTCCACTAACATGACTCCCACCAACAAGTAATAATAAATGTTAATATGAAAGTATTGAAATGATTTTCAAAACTTTCAAAGGGGGAAAATGTTGTAGATTGTCTTAAGTTTTACTGAATCTTTTGTGTTTGTGAAACAGTTATCTATAGGAACATCTTGATTTAAGAAGTTAGCCTTTATGTTAGCATGGGTTGATGTGTTACTTGAAATCAGACGCTGTGTTGCTTGAAATCCCTGTTCTTTGTGACATGTTAGCCTTAGTCTTTACTCTCTAGACCATAACCAGAGCACCTAGGGTCTATTTGCATATAGGATGAGTTATTTGACAACCTGGAAAGGTAGAAATCTAGCCAGCCAACTTGGCAACAAAACTTACATTTAAGGTAACCTGAAGTAAACTGCCTTCATTATAATACTAAAAAGCACACCCACAGATCGAGAAGACCCTTGCCCAAGTGAAGACCCTTCCCCCACACAAGTGTAGTTGCAGAAGAGAATGACACTGCAGATATTATAATTGTACGTAAATCACTAACCAATCATTGTAACCGTGAGTGTACTACCTTGTAATTTTTGTGAACAAATATAACAATGAAATCTGCATTGGGTGTGCTTGATTTGTGGAAAATCCAGCTCGCACACAGCACTGCAATAAAGAACAGGAAGTCACCTCCTCCTTCTTCTTCTTTGTCTTCTTCGTCTTCTTTGTCTTTGTCTTCTTCGTCTTCTTCTTCGTCTTCTTAGTCTTCGTCTTCTTCGTCTTCGTCTTCTTCGTCTTCTTCTTTGTCTTCTTTGTCTTCGTCTTTGTCTTCTTCGTCGTTGTCTCCTTCGTCTACTTCTTCGTCTTCTTCTTCGTCTTCTTCGTCTACATCTTCGTCTTCTTCGTCTACATCTTCGTCTTCTTCTTCGTCTTCTTCGTCTTTGTCTTCGTCATCATCTTCTTTGTCTTCTTCTTCATCTTCTTCGTCTTCTTCGTCAGCTTCTTCATCTTCATCTTCATCTTCTTAGTCTACTTCTTCATCTTCTTCATCTTCTCCGTCTTCTTCGTCTTCTTCGCCTTCTTCGTCTTCTTCTTTGTCTTCTTATTTTCTTCTATTCTTCATCTTTTCTTCTCCTTTTCTTCCTCTTTTCTTTTCTTCTTTTTTCTTCTTTACTTTTCTTTTCTTTTCTTTTCTTTTCTTTTCTTTTCTTTTCTTTTCTTTTCTTTTCTTTTCTTTTCTTTTCTTTTCTTTTCTTTTCTTTTCCTTTTCTTTTCTTTTCTTTTCTTTTCTTCTTCTTTTCTTCTCCTTTTATTCTTTTCTTCTTCTCTTCTTCTTCTTCTCTGCTTCTTCTCTTCTTCGTTTCTTCTTTTCTTCTTTTCTTCTTATTTTCTTCTTTTCTTCTTTTCTTCTTATTTTCTTCTTTTCTTTCTTCTTTTCTTCTTTTCTTCTTTTCTTCTTTTCCTATCCTTTTCTTCTTCTTACCTTCTTTGTTTCTTCTTCTTTTCTTCTTTTCTTCTTTTCTTCTTTACTTCTTTCCTACTTTTCTTCTTTTGTTGTCTTCTTTTCTTCTCCTTTGCTTCTTCTTTACTTTTCTTCTTTTCTTCTCTTCTTCTCTTCATTTCTTCTTTTCTTCATCTTCTCATCTTTTCTTCTTCTGCTTTTCTTCTTTTCATCTTTTCAACTTCTTTTCTTGGTTTCTTCTTTTCTTCTTCTCCTCTTCGTCTTCTTTTATTCAGTTCCTCTTTTCTTCTTCTTTTCTTGTTTTCTTCTCCTTCTTTTCTCCTTCTCTTCTTCTTTTCTTCTTCTTATTCTCTTTTCTTGTTCTCTTCTTTTCTTCTTTTTTCTTTTTTTCTTCTTCATCTATAATTCTTCTTTTTTCTTCTTTTCTTCTTTTATTCACACTTCTTCTTTACTTCTTTTCTTCTTCTTTACTTCTTCTTTTCTCCTTTTCTTTTTCTTCTTTTCTTCTTCTATACTTCTTTCCTTCTTTTCTTTTGTTGTTTTCTTTTTCATTTCTTCTCCTTTACTTCTTCTTTACTTCTTTTCTTCATTTCTTCTTTTCTTCATCTTTTCTTCTTTTCTTCTCTTTTTTCTTCTGCTTTTCTTCTTTTCTTCTTTTATTTATCTTCTTTTCTTGTTTTCTTCTTTTCTTTTCTTCCCTTCGTCTTCTTTTCTTCTTTTCTTCTTTTCTTCTTTTCTTTTCCTTGTTTTCTTCTTTTATTCTTTTCTTCTTCTTTTCTTCTTTTCTTCTTCGTTTCTTCTTATTTTCTTCCTCTTCTTCTTTTCTTTTCTTCTCTTCTTCATTTCTTCTATTCTTCTCTTCTTCTTTTCTTCTTTTCTTCTTCTTCTTCTCTTCTTCTTCCCTTCTTTTCCTTTTCTCTTCTTTTCTTCTTTTTTCTTCTGCTTTTCTTCTTTTCTTCTTTTCTTCTTCTTCTTTTCTTTTCTCGTCTTCTTCTTCTTTTCTTCTTTTCTTCCCCTTTTCTTCTTCTCTTCTTTTCTTCTGCTTTTCTTCTATTCTACTTTTTTCTCCTTCTTTTCTGCTTCTTTTCTTCTTCTTTACTTCTTTGCTTTTTCTTTTCTTCTTCTTTTCTTCTTCTTTTCATCTCCTTTTCTTCTCCTTTTTTTTCTTGTCTTCGTTTCTTCTTTTCTTTTCTTCTTTACATCTTCTTTACTTCTTTTCTTCTTCTTTTCTACCTCTTTTTCTTCTTTTCTTCTTTTCTTCTTTTCTCCTCCTTTTCTTCTTTTCTTTTTCTTCTCTTCTTTTCTTCTTTTTATCTTCTGCTTTTCTTCTTTTCTTCTTTTTTCTTCTTTACTTCTTTTCTTCTTCTTCTTTTCTTTTCTTCTTCTTTCCTTCTGCTTTTCTTCTACTTTTTTTCTTCTTTTCTTCTTCTTCATCTTTTCATCTTTTCTTTTCTTCTTCTTTTCTTCTTCTTTTCTTCTTCTTTTCATCTCCTTTTCTTCTCCTTTTTTTTCTTCTTTTCTTCGTTTCTTCTTTTCTTTTCTTTTTTACATCTTCTTTACTTCTTTTCTTCTTTTCTACCTCTTTTTCTTCTTTTCTTCTTTTCTTCTTTTCTCCTCCTTTTCTTCTTTTCTTCTTTTTTTCTTCTTTACTTCTTTTCTTCTTTTCTTCTTCTTCTTTTCTTCTTTTCTTCTTCTTTCCTTCTGCTTTTCTTCTACTTTTTTTCTTCTTTTCTTCTTCATCTTTTCATCTTTTCTTCTACTTTTCTTTTCTTCTTCTTTTCTTTTCTTTTTTTCTTTTCTACTTCTTTTCTTCTTCTTTACTTCTTCTTTTCTTCTTTTCTTCTTCTTTCCTTCTTTTCCTTCTTCTTTTCTTCTTTTATTCTTTTTTTCTTCTTTTATTCTTCTTTTCTTCTTTTATTCTTCTTTTCTTCTTTCCTTTTCTATTTTTTCTTCTTTTCTTCTGCTTTTCTTTTCTTCTTCATCATTTCCTCTTCCTTTCTTCTTCTCTTCTTTTCTTCTTCTTCTTTTCTTCTTCTTTTCTACTTCTTTTTCTTTTCTTTTCTTCTTCTTCTTTTCTTCTTCTTTTCTTCTTTTCTTCTTCTTCCTTTCTTCTTTTCTTCTTTTCTTGTCTTCTTTTCATCTTTGTTTCTTCTTTTCTTCCCCTTTTCTTCTTCTCCTCTTCTTTTCTTCTGCTTTTCTTCTATTCTACTTTTTTCTCCTTCTTTTCTGCTTCATTTCTTCTTCTTCACTTCTTTACTTTTTCCTTTCTTCTTCTTTTCTTCGTTTCTTCTTCTTTTCTTCTTTTCCTCTTCTTCTCTTCTTTTCTTCTTCTGCTTTTCTTCTATTCTTCTTTTCTTCTTCTTTCCTTCTTTTCTTCTATTTTTTCTTCTTTTCTTCTTTTCTTCTTTACTTCATTACTCCTTTACTTCTTTTCTTCTTTTTTCTTGTCTTTTCTTCTCTACTTTTCTTCTGTTTTTATTCTGCTTTTCTTCTTCTTTTCTTCTTCTTTTCTTCTCCTTTGCTGCTTCTTCTTTTCTTCTTTTCTTCTTTTTTCTTTTCTTCTTTTTTCTTCCTCTTTTCTTCTTCTTTTCTTCTTTTCTTCTTCTCTTCTTCTTTTCCTTTTCTCTTCTTCTTTTCTTCTTCTTCTCTTCTTCTTTTCCTATTTTCTTCTGCTTCTTCTCTTCTTTTCTTTTGTTCTTCTGCTTTTCTTCTACTTTTCTTCTTCTATTCTACTTCATCTTTTCTTCTTTTTGTTCTACTTTTCTTCTTCTTCTTTTCTTCTTTCCTTCTTCTTTTCTTCTTTCCTTTTTTATTTTTTTTTCTTTTCTTCTGCTTTTCTTCTTTTCTTCTTCATTTCCTCTTCCTTTCTTCTTTTCTTCTTTTCTTCTTTTCTTCTTTTCTTCTTTTCTTCTTTTCTTCTTTTCATCTTTGTTTCTTCTTTTCTTCCCCTTTTCTTCTTCTCCTCTTTTCTACTGCTTTTCTTCTACTTTTTTCTCCTTCTTTTCTGCTTCATTTCTTCTTCTTTACTTCTTTACTTTTTCCTTTCTTCTTCTTTTCTTCTTCTTTTCCTCGTTTCTTCTTCTCTTCTCCTTTTCTTTTTCTTCTTTTCTTCGTTTCTTCTTTTCTTCTTTTCTTTTTCTTTACATCTTCTTTAATTCTTTTCTTCTTCTTTACATCTTCTTTACTTCTTCTTTTCTTCCTCTTTTTTCTTTTTTTCTTCTTTTCTTCTTTTCTCCTTTTCTTTTTCTTCTCTTCTTTTCTTCTTTTTATCTTCAGCTTTTCTTCTTTTCTTTTTTCTGTTCTACTTCTTTTCTTCTTTTCTTCTTCTTCGCTTCTTTCCTTCTGCTTTTCTTCTACTTTTCTTCTTCTTTTCTTCTTTTTCATCTTTTCTTCTTTTTGTTCTTCTACATTTCTTCTTCTTCTTTTCTTCTTTCCTTCTTCTTCATTTCTTCTTCTGCTTTTCTTTTTTCTTCTCTTTCTTTTCCTCTTCTTTTCTTCTTTTCTTCTTAGTTTCTTTCTTCTTTTCTTCTTCTTCCCGTCTTTTCTTCTTCTCTTCTTTTCTTCTTTTGCTTTTCTTCTTTTCTTCTTTTCTTCTTCTTCTTTTCTTCTTTTCTTCTTTTTTTTCTTCTTTTCTTCTTTACTTCTTTTCTTCTATTTTTTCTTTTCTTCTTTTCTTCTTTACTTCATTACTTCTTTGTTACTTCTTTTCTTTTTTCTTTTCTTCTTTTCTTCTTTTCTTCTTTTCTTGTTCTGCTTTTCTTTTGTTTTTATTCTGCTTTCCTTCTTTTCTTCCTCTTTTTTTCTTCTTTTCTTCTTTTCTTCTTCTTTTCTTCTTTTCTTTTTCTTTTTTCTTCTTTTTATCTTCTGCTTTTCTTCTTTTCTTCTTTTTTTTCTGTTCTACTTCTTTTCTTCTTTACTTCTTTTCTTCTTCTTTTCTTCTTCTTTCCTTCTTCTTTTCTTCTTCTGCTTTTCTTCTACTTTTCTTCTTCTTTTCTTCTTCTTTCCTTCTTTTCTTCTTCTGCTTTTCTTCTACTTTTCTTCTTCTTTTCTTCTTCATCTTTTCTTCTTTTCTTCTACTTTTCTTCTTCTTTTCTTCTTTTCTTCTTTTTTTCTTTTTGACTTCTTTTCTTCTTCTTTACTTCTTTACTTCTTTTCTTCTTTTCTTCTTTTCTTCTTCCTTTCTTCTACTTTTCTTCTTCTTTTCTTCTTCTTCATCTTTTCTTCTTTTCTTCTTCAACTTTTCTTCTTCTTCAGCTTTTTTTCTTCTTTTCTTCTTCAGCTTTTCTTCTTCTTCTGTTCTTCTTCTTAATCTTTTCTTCTTTTCTTCTTTCCTTCTTCTTTTCTTCTTCTTTCCTTTTCTATTTTTTTCTTCTTTTCTTCTTCTGCTTTTCTTCTTTTCTTCTTCTTTTCCTCTTCTTTTCTTTTCTTCTTTTCTTCTTCTTTTCTTCTTCTTTTCTTCTTCTTCTTCATTTTCTTTTCTTCTTTTTTCTTCTATTCTTTTCTTTTTCTTCTTTTTTCTCCTTCTTTTCTTCTTTTCTTCTTTTCTTCTTCTTCTTTTCTTCTTCTTTTCTTCTTCTTTTGTTCTTCATTTCTTCATTTTTTCATCTTCGTTTCTTCTTTTCTTCTTCTTTTCTTCTTCATTTTCTTTTCTTCTTTGTTCTTCTATTCTTTTCTTTTCTTCTTTTTTTCTTCTTTTTTCTCCTTCTTTTCCTCTTCTTATTTTCTTCTTTTCTTCTTCTTTTCTTCTTTTCTTCTTCTTTTCTTCTTTTCTTCTTCTTTTCTTCTTCATTTTCTTTTCTTTTTTCTTCTATTCTTTTCTTTTCTTTTTTCTTCTTTTTTCTCCTTCTTTTCCTCTTCTTTTCTTCTTTTCTTCTGCTTTTCTTCTTCTTTTCTTCTTCTTTTCTTTTTCTTCTTTTCTTTTCTTCTTCTTTTCTTCTTCGTTTCTTCATTTTTTCATCTTCTTCTCTTCTTCTTTTCTTCTTCTTTTCTTCTTCCTCTTTTCTACTTTTTCTTCTTTTCTTCCTCTTCTTCTTTTCTTCTTCTTCTTTTCTTCTTTTGTCATGTGATGGTGACTCCTGTTCAGATGCTGTCCCAGGGAGAGAGTACATTGTTTCTTCATCTTGCTTTATCTTTCTTGACTCTTTCTTGCTTTTCCTCTTGCATACAGGGGCAAACAGTATTGTTACGAGTTGGTCCTCTGGTTTAGCTGCGGTGATTATCACTGTGATTTGGGTAGCTGCTGTACTTGTCACTGGGGTTTGAGTAGTGGCTGTACTGTTGCTGGTGGTGGTCTAGCTGCTGTACTTGGAGCTGCAGTACCTGCGCTGCCCATTACTGTTGGAGTTTGAGCAGCTGCTGTACTTGTTGCTGGGGTTGTGTTGCTGCTGTGCTTGGAGCTGGAGTAGCTGCACTATCCATTACTCTGCCCTCAGATCCAGGGACATTTTTTTCCTTTTGAAGGTGCTGGATGGTGTTGAACAGGGCTCTGTAAGCATAGGCCAAGCCCCAGCATGTTGCCATGATTTGTCTATCTCTGGTGCGACCAGAATGACAACACACCTCCTTTAAGCGTTTTACTAATTTTTCTGGATTTTGCACTTGCTCAGTGGTGAAGTTCCAAAGCCCTGGAGGGGCCCACTGGCCTAGATACTTGCCCATGCTATCCCACACACCCTGCCACTCAGGACTATCCAGCCTTGGGGAAAACCTCTTGGACCTCTTATATCGTCGTTTAACCCTAGACAAGGCCCTGACCCGACTCTGCATAACTCTCGGGACCAGACAAAATGGTCGTGGGTAAAACACACTCAGTATGTGCACCAACATGGCGATCCCCATCACAATCAGCAGGCAGTTCTCAAGGGTACCCAAAGGCCATTCAAAACCTTCTGAACTCTCAAATGATGCTGCTGTAAATGGTCTGGTGGGGGGGATGGGAGCATAAAAGAATATCTCCTTCACAGGTTGACCAGCCGAGGAGGTTAAAAGAGATGTGTAATTGCTAAAAACTTCTATTATATAACTCCCAAAGTATAGAGTTGGTGACCACATTGGGAACAAATGCCAGGTCAGTTTCATGATCCCTGAGTCTATTGTATTAAAAGTCATTGCAATAAAGTGCAATGCAACAAGAACGTTAACCCAAAACCCATGTCTGAAAAATATTAAGATAAGAAATACCGGCTGTAAGTAAGGTATCATACGCTGAACCTGTATGAACCTGAGCAACAACTCTGAGAGCCAATAAATCAGCATTGTGATGAGTAGCTATTAATCCTGTCGTTATCTCAACCCTTCGTGCCCCACATTGGGCACCAAAAAGAACTGTCGTGGTTTAAGCTGTAAATCACACAGCCCGCTCACTTACTCCCCCCTCTTCCCCTCCACTCCGAGGGGGGGGGAAATGGGGAGAAGAATCGAAAGAATGTAACTCCCACGGGTTGAGATAAGAACAGTCCAGTAACTAAGGTATAACACAAATCACTATTGCTACCACCAATTATAATAATGGCCAGGGACATAGAAGGGAAGAGGATACAACTGCTCACCACCCAACGACCGAGCCATGAACTGAACTCTTCCGGGTTCCTGCCCCCATTTTTTGCATCCTGGGCATGACGTACTGTGGGATGGAATACCTCTTTGTTCAGTTTGGGTCAGGTATCCTGTTTCTGTTTCCTCCCGGCTTCCTCTCCTCCCTGGCAGAGCATGAGACTCAGAAAGTCCTTGGGCAGACCAAAACATTCTAAGCCGTAGCTATAAACATTGGTGTTATCAGCGCTGTTCCCAGGCCGAAAGTCAAAATACAGCGCTGCACCAGCTACCAAGAAGGAGAAAAATGAGTGCTGCTGCTGAACCCATGACACTCAACCACACAGCCCCTCGCTTACTCCCCCCCTTCTTCCCCCCTGCTCCTGGAGGGATGGGGAGGAGAATCGAAAGAATGTAAACACCATGGGTTGAGGTAAGAACAGTCCAGTAACTAAGGTATAATACAAAACTACTACTATTGCCACTGATAATAATGATGATAAGGAAATAACAAGGGGAGAGAATATAAAACTAAAAGGAGAAAGTAAAAATAAGAAAACAATAAGCAAAAGTGTTGCACAATAAAATTGCTCAACATCCACCAACTAATACCCAGCCTGTCCTGTTGTGGCACAAGCTAAGGTCTGGCGGCCGGAAGATGTCGTGCTGTACGGAAAGACAGGACTCCTCCCCTAATAGCCAACAGTGTTTACGTTATGATGTAAGCAGACGGAAGTGACGTTGTAAACCGTGGATATATAATGTTGTGTTTTCCTGTAACAAACGCCATTTTGCTGTTCACCATATTGGTGTGTATGAGCTAATGGACCGAGCGGCCAGGGGTTGGTCGCCGTGCCGTTCCTGAACCAGGACGCCACGCCTCCGTGAGGCAACACTGTCCTGAGCAGCGATCTGGGCCTCCCAGGTAACTCCCCCCAGATTACATACTGGGCATGATGTGCTGTCGTATGGAATACCACATTGGCTAGTTTGGGTCAGGTGTCTGGTCTCTGCTTCCTTCCAGTTTCCCATGCGCCTCCTCACTGGCACAGCATGAGAGACTGAAAAGTCCTTGATAGGAGTAAGCATTCCTTATCAACAACTAAAAATATCAGTGTGTTATCAGCATTGTTCTCAGACTAAAGTCATAAACACAGCACTGCACCAGCTACTAAGAAGGAGAAAAATAACTGTTAAAGCTGAACCCAGGCCAAGACTACATTACCTTGATGTAACCAGTAGAAATACATCAGTATTTGAAATATTACAAGGATATCTTAAATCATTATGGCTACAAGGATTTAATTTACAAATGACCCAGCTCTTTAAGAAATTCATGATTTTCTAGGGAACAAGAAATCATAACAGTGTCTTTGGCCTTTTCTCTAATCAAGAGAAGGGTCCTTCAGTTGGTATGAACTAAGATTTAACCAGCATATACAAGTATTGTTAAAACCAGCACCTGACTCTGTAATTTTCACATTTTAATGAAGTGCTTTAAGATTAATTCAAAACAGCAAAGATGCTAAAACTAGATCTTAGTTCTTGTAAGATCTTTAATATATATGAAGCACCTTTTTTTCACCTTCATTGATCATCTAATCAAAAGAAATTCCTCAATGCTTGACATGGTGGATTTATCTTTTGATGGTAATTTTCCAAGATTTCCGAATATAAGAAAGACTTTCTCCCTTCTGAAAATCCTGCATGGTGATTATCACTTTCAAAAGACTCATCAAAAGGAATGAAGATAAACCCATGTTCTTTTGAGATAAAACAAAAACTGTAACAAATGTCTTGGGTCTTGACTCCTTAATTTTATGATACTAAATTAAATACTTCTTTTATTTTTCATGTCACTTCTAAGTAAGAATACATGTACCAATAGTAGGAGGTAAGAACACAACAATCAGGAAAAATACCATACCTGTACTCTGTCAACATGAACTTTTACTCCTCCAACAATTCCCTTTCTAAAGGCTGCCAACATATCTAATATTGGATTGAATCTGCTCCCTCTGAAACCTAAAACAGAACTCCATTAATCCTGCAATTAGGTAAGTGTCACCCTGCAAATGATGCGTGTCTCTCTCTTGCTCTCTACCTTATATTGTCTTCACGGGTAAGTGCAGGGGATATGGAACAACGCAAACGCCGATTAATGTAATCGAACGCTGAACAATTTATTCTGCGCAATCACACCTTTTATAGGGAAAAGTTACAGAGTACCAGAACATTCCACAATAGAGGATTGGCTCTGACTCCATGTCAGGTCCTAGCAACGGCTTGTGAT
>CABHOG010000175.1:180246-195491 GCA_902168055.1 Aratinga solstitialis
GAGGGAAGTGCATGTGTCCTTAAGCAAAGGCAAAAAGAAAGAAAGATTTCAGTAATTCAACCTGGCCAGCACAGTTGACAAAGTACTGGCATTTGGTCTGTCCTCTGTTGATCTCGATGGCAGCCACACGACCCTTCTGGACTGAGACATGACTGACGCTCATCCGTTCATGGATCTGGACACCTGAAGTGGAAATCAGAAGGTCAGTAAACCACAAGCCTTCTTTCTAATGTGTCCAGCTGCTAATGTGAAACACTTAAACTCAACCTAAATGCTTATTTTCTCTTTAAGACATAATTCCTATTCTTGACTCAGTAATTAAGTAAAACCCTGTTATTTGTAAAATATCATGCATCCAATTTGTACCTAATTTAAAGGCTGAGACCATGAAGAGTTAAAGTGCTTTTTCTCCTGTGATAAACACACCCTAGTATCAACATGAAAAAAAATCTCAGCTATGGATTTCTTTCCATTACAATTCCTTTACGAAACAAAATCTGGTTCTTTTACAGGAAAGAAAAAATAAAAAAAAAATAATTAACACAAAAAAGCTGGACTAAAAGAAACTAAGAGAGGTAACTTCCCAAGTAGCTTCTTCCAACCTGATGGACTTTCATCTTTAATGACCTTCATCTCTGTTATCATATCTAACCTTTCTCCCACTTTTAGACCACTCCAAATTTGCCAAAGTGCTGGGCAAACAGCATTTATTACTACACTTCCAAAGCCATTTCCAAAGCATATGTGCCAAACGAAATATTCCACATGGACTCAGGGACAACCTTTCATTTGTAGATAATGAAAACTCTTTTGATCTGTAATTTTGAGTCAGGTCAAAAAGGATTATTTTTATGATAACAGAATGTGGCCTTATTCAGAGAAATACATAACCACTAAGGAAACAAACTGGTGTTTGATTTATCACAGCAGATCTGTGAAGATTCAGTATGGTAATGTCGTGGTTTAAGCCCCTCACGCAGTTTGCTCACTCACTCCCCCCTCTTTCTTGCCCCCGCTCCCGGGGGGATGGGGAGGAGAATCAAAAGAATGCAACTGCCACAGGTTGAGATAAAAACAGTTTAGTAACTAAGGTATAACACAAGACCACTACTGCTACCACCAATAATAATAATGACAAGGCAAATACAAGGAAAGAGAATACAACTGCTCACCACTCGATACTAAGCCCGACCCAGCAGCAAACCCAACTCTTTCAGGTCCCTGCCTCTCGTTTTTACATCCTGGGCATGACATGCTGTGGTATGGAATACCTCTTTGGTCAGTTTGGGTCAGGTGTCCTGTCTCTGCTTCCTCCCAGCTTCCCCTCCTCCCTGGCAGAGCATGAGACTCAGAAAGTCCTTGGTCAGATCAAAACATTACTAAGCAGCAACCGAAACATGGGTGTTCCCAGGCCGAAAGTCAAAACCACAGCACTGCACCAGCTACTAAGAAGGAGAAAAATGACTGCTACTGCTGAACCCAGGAGAAGGTGTTGTTATAAATGCCAATTTTGTTATAAAAAAACCCAATGTCAGCACTGACATTAGCAGCCAATTTCTTTATTGTGCTCATCGATGGGAGATAAGCAAGCAGCACTGGGTGCACGGGGAGTCATCACTCCACCCAAGCTGCACACCGAGGGGTTAAGTGAGCAGATATTTATTACACACAAACATGCATATTCAGTAGGTTTTGGAGAGAGAAGCGGGGATATTACAATTAGTTTAGGTACTCATCATAAGTCTCCTCCCTTTTGGCGCTTGCGCACTGTCCTCTGACAGTCGTGGGCAGGGGTCTTCAAGATGAAGTAAGCAGTCTTCCCATTGTGGGCAGGGGTCTTCAAGATGAAGTAAGCAGTCTTCCTCAGGATGCACTTTTCAACTTTAGCACAGTTGAATGCCCTAGTAGCCCCAATTAGCTGAAATCAGCCGAATTGGCGAGTTTCTGACAGCCAGCAAAGATTTAGAGTAGTGTGATTTTCTTACAAGAGATAAGCAACACCATATGGGCAGATAAGGAGTGTTTGAAGCTTAACAGATGCCCAGGAGGCAGTGAATTCAGGCTGACTGCAAAGTAAAAGGGCTACTAAATCTTATTACCACATCACAGACTTACAACACAAGCATTGTTCTAAGAGCTAACAAATAAGTAGAAGGGCCATTAAAGCTTATTATCACATCACAGATTTACAACACAAACATTGTTCTTTAAGTTAGGCTGAAAGTATTTTAACCCATGTTTTCCAAACACTTACTTTTCTTTTGCCCAAAGAAGTAACGGATGGCGACTTTTTATTAATATTGCCTTAGCTATGTGGATATAATAACTCAGTTTCTTGTATAGATATTTTTTGTCCCATATTAATGGTTTCTCATTTCATGAATTTTCACACCATATTTTGTAACAAACTGTGATTTCTCTATTTTTTTTTAACACGAATCATAGTCTATTCTATCACAGTGTCAAGGTCCTTCTGGACAGTTTGGGGTCATTGGCAAACTTGCTGAGGGTGCACTCAATCCCACTGTCCATGTGTCGTGGTTTAAGCCCAGCTGTAACTCACACAGTTTGCTCACTCACTCCCCTCTCTTTCTTCCCCCCAGCTCCCGGGGGAATGGGGAGGAGAATCGAAAGAATGTAACTCCCACGGATTGAGATAAGAACAGTCCAGTAACTAAAGTATAACACAAACCCACTACTGCTACCACCAATAATAATGACAAGGGAAACAACAAGGGAAGAGAATACTACCGCTCACCACCCACGACCGATACCAAGCCCGACCGAGCAGTGAACTAACTCTTCCAGGTCCCTGCTCCTAGTTTTTACATCCTGGGCATGACGTGCTGTGGTGTGGAATATCTCTTTGGCTAGTTTGGGTCAGGTGTCCTGTTTTTGCTTCCTCCTGGCTTCCCCTCCTCCCTGGCAGAGCATGAGACTCAGAAAGCCCTTAATCAGACTAAACATTTGAGCAGTAACTAAAAACATCGGTGTTATCAGTGCCGTTCCTAGGCCAAAAGTCGAAAACACAGCACTGCACCAGCTACTATGAAGGAGAAAAAATGACTGCTACTGCTGAACCCAGAACACCATGTCACCCACAAAGATGTTGAACAAGATCGGTCCCAACACCAACCCCTGAGGGACAGCACTTGTTACCCATCTCCAGTTGGACATTGAGCCATTGACCACAACCACAACATGGGTGGCATGCGGCCACCCAGCCAGTTCTTTATCCACCAAGTAGTCCATCTATCAAATTGGTCTCTCCATTTTAGAGAGAGGGATGTCGTGTGGGACAGTGTCGAACGCTTTGGACAAGTCCAGATAGATAATGTCAACTGCTCTGCCCCTGTCCATCAGTTCTATAGCCCCATCATAAAAGGCCACGAAATCGGCCAGGCAGGATTTGCCTTTAGTGAAGCCATGTTTGCTGTCACCAACCCCCTTGTTGTTTTCATGCGCCTTAGCATTGCTTCCAGGAGAATCCGCTCCAAGATTTTGCCAGGCACAGAGGTGAGACTGACTGGTCTATAGTTTCCCGGGGTCTTCCATTTTCCCCTTCTTGAAATTGGGGGTTATATTTCCCTTTTTCCAGTCATCAGGAAAAGCCTTGTAGGCTTAAATTATAGGTTTAAACTAACAATAACATGTGTGACTTTAAACTAACATAGTAGAATAGAGCAAACTGTCCTAGCTTGCTAACATGTAGAGAGAAAGGAATGTCTGTATGAGGGGGGAAGGAACATCACAGGACATAACTAAGGAAGCAGTAAATAAGAGCAAGGATGACAGCCTTCAAGATAACAGTGGCGCCCAATGTGGAGTGAGACTTGAACAGAACAGAACAGAAACAAGGACATACCAACTTCTAAATTAGCACAAGGACCTTACAGGCATATGCAAGCATTGAGGTCATTCAGTGAACACAGTGAGGAAGACTATCGGTGACCACCAGAGACCCCCACTCAGCAAGAAAGCACATGTGTAATTAGGATGTAAATCATTCTCTGGAAAAGCTGTGAATATGCATGAGTATGATAAATATAGAGGTGCTGCCGGCAAGTAATGGGTTCACTCACCTTTGTGAAACAATTCGCATGTGCGCCCAGTGCTGCAGTAAAGAATGCTGCTTTCTGAAAGTCCAAATTGAGTCTTGGAGAGTTTCTCCAACCAACTTCTACGGTAAGAACCTGACTGCCATGACTTTTCAAATATGATGGACAGTGGCTTAGCAACTTCATTTGCCAGCTCCTTCAGGACCCGCAGATGGATTTCATCAGGGCCCATGAACTTGTGCACATTCAGGTTCATAAGATGATCTCAAACCTGATCCTCAACAGTGGGCCTAAGGTCTTTCATTCCCACAGTCCTGGTATCTGTCTTCCAAGACTTGAGTGGTGTGGCCAGAGGACTTGCTAGTGAAGATGGAGGCAAAGAAGTCCTTGAGAACCTCAGCCTTCTCCAAATCCAGGGTAGCCAGGTCTCCTGTTTCCTTCTGGAGAGGGCCCACATTATCCCTAGACTTCCTTTTGGTGGCAATGCATCTATAGAAGCCCTTCCTGTTACTCTTGACATCCCTGGCCAGACTCAATTCTAACTGGACCTTAGCTTTCCTGACCTAGTCCCTAGTTTCCCAGACAATGTCCCTATATTCTTCTCAGGCCACCTGTCCTTGCTTCCACCTTCTATAAGCTTTGTTTTTCGTTTTACATTTGCTCAAGAGTTCCTTATCCATCCATGGAGGTCTCCTGGCCTTCCTGCCCCATTTCCTTCTTGTTGGGATGCTACGCTCCTGAGCTTGGAGCAGGTGATCCTTGAATATCAATCAGCAGTCTTGGGCTCCCCTGCCCTCCATGGCTTTACCCCATGGAACCTTACTAAGCAGGTTCCTGAGGAGGCCAAAGTCTGCTCTCTTGAAGTCCAGGGCAGTGAGCTTGCTGCACACTCTTCTCACTGTCCTGAGGATCTCGAATTCCACCATCTTGTGATCACGACAGCCAAGGCTTCCCTGGAGCATCACATTCCCCACCGGCCCTTCCCTGTCAGTGAGCACAAGATCAAGTATGGCACCTCTCCTTGTCAGCTCCTGTGTTACTTGCAAGAGAAAGTTGTCTTCCACACAGTTGAGGAACCTCCTGGATTGCTTGTGCCAGGCCATACCATCCCTCCAACAGGTATTGGGGTGGTTGAAGTCCCTCATGAGGACAAGGGCCTTGCAAGCATGTGGTTTCTCTTTTTGAGAAGTGAATCAGTGCAGAAAATGGGTCATTTGCTCCTGTCACTGCAATATACTTTTCAGTGTCCTTGTGAAAATTCACCTACACTTGCCCAAGTTACAGGCAACATAATAATTATCAGTATTTGCCTTCCACCCATCCAATACCCTTCTTCCCACTCTTCTGATTAATTAGTGACATTCCTTCACATCTGATTCAGTCCAAATATATAATTTTTTAACAGGAACCATCAACCCTTAAGGCACTGTAGAACTACATTTGTATTTCAGCATCACTACTTTGATTGTTTCCCAAAGATCACTCAACAATTACACTTTCAGTATCTGTTTTTACTCTGGTCTCTTCTTCCAGCTGCTGGTAGAGCTTGCTTGAATAGTCTGCCATCTTCAGCTCAATGGATGCATGCCTGGCTGGGCTCATGATGCCAGCACAGTAGCAAGTGGTACCAGCAGGCAACCTGCAGAAGTTACATAGAAGGCCTCAGCTGGCTGGCAGGAAGAGAGGTGAGTCCCCTCCATCCTGCTGCTCCAGCAGCTCTGCTGACAGCATACACCAGAGAGCAAGCTTGCCTCCAAACACATTGGACCAAAGGCTGTAAGTTGGA
Source organism: Aratinga solstitialis (assembly GCA_902168055.1). Classification (NCBI taxonomy): domain Eukaryota; kingdom Metazoa; phylum Chordata; class Aves; order Psittaciformes; family Psittacidae; genus Aratinga; species Aratinga solstitialis. Next base: position 186,091 of record CABHOG010000175.1, read on the forward strand.
TGATGGAGGGATAATGCAGCCTCTAGGATACTTTTCCTTTAGTTCACTTTTGAAAATGCACTGTATTCCAAAACTATTTCTCTTTAACTAGTCCTAAACACTAAAATTTTTAAAAGAATCATGGACTGGTTTGGGTTGGAAGGAACCTTAAAGCTCATCCAGTTCCAACCCCCTGCCACAGGCAGGGACACCATCCACTAGACCAGGTTGCTCCAAGCCCCATCCAACCTGGCCTTCAGCACTGTCAGGGATGGGGCAGAGAGAGATGCTCTGGGCAGCCTGTTCCATATGTTTCATATCTCTGTTTCATCTGGGGTCAGCAGTCTGCTCACACACCAAGGTACCACAGTTTCAGTTTACTGCTGTGGACTATCCCTTCAGTACTAAACAACATAGCTTTAAATTTAAAAGAAACCTTTAAAGCATTTGTAAGACACGCCATTGACCAGAACCCTGCAGCAGTACAACATGCACATATGCAGCAGCAACAGTGGCAGCGTGTTGTTGCTCTGAGTCCTAACTGATGACTGCTGGATTGCAACAAGCAATTATTATATTATTAAATATTACCTTATGCTTAAGTTGATTTGCCTGCCCGATTCTTCCTTTCTCCAAAGCAGGACTTCCCTCAAATGAAAATTAACTTGGATTTGAATCCTCCATCTTTGCTGTTTACAGTAAGAATAAATCCCCCTTACTGTGCAGCAACTGCCAGAGAGGTACACCTATTTCTTACCCCTTTTTAAACTGTCCCTTAAACCACTGTCCATCCAGCTATTGGTGAACAGCCACTGTAGAGATAGAAACCTATTAAAAACTCCCTGCAGCAGAGGCTGTGGAAGATAAAACAGCATCTCCCTCCAACCTGCTTGCACAATACTTCCAAGTCATCTTTCCTGCTGCTAAAGCAATCCTACAGTTTTCCACTTGCCTACACAAGCCTTTGACAAGACTACTTTTGGCCTAGGGCATCCATACTCTCAGCAATTCCACCCAGAAATCAGTTGAGTAAGGTATGTCCCTACTTGGTGACAACCAAAACAGCTGAAGCACTGTCCCACCAAGCTGTGCTTCACATGAAATTCTTCTGCTAATGGAATGTTGTTCTTTTTCCATGAGCATGCAGACTGCACTCATACAGCATCTAACTCAGTGAAGATCAGTCATGGGGTGTCATGGCTTAAGCCCAGCCAGTAACTCAGAACACCATGCAGCCGCTCGCTCACTCCCCCCCATTCTTCCCCCCCACTCCGAGGGGGGGGGGAATGGGGAGAAGAATCGAAAGAATGTAACTCCCATGGGTTGAGATAAGAACAGTCCAGTAACTAAGGTATAACACAAACCACTGCTGCTACCACCAATAATAATAATGACCAGGGAAATACAAGGGAAGAGGATACAACTGCTCACCACCCGACAACCGAGCCATGAACTAAACTCTTCCGGTTTCCTGCCCCCAGTTTTTACATCCTGGTCATGATGTGCTGTGGCATGGAATACCTCCTTGGTCAGTTCGGGTCAGGTATCCTGTTTCTGCTTCCTCCTGGCTTCCCCTCCTCCCTGGCAGAGCATGAGACTCAGAAAGTCCTGGGTCAGACCAAAACATTACCAAACAGTAACTGAAAATACTGGTGTTATCAGCGCTGTTCCCAGACCGAAAGTTGAAAACACAGCACTGCACCAGCTACTACGGAGAAAAATGACTGCTGCTGCTGAACCCATGACAGACTCATACTCAGCCAAGCTGCAACAGCCTTGGCTGTTTTACAGATAGGCACCAGGTCCTGCAACAGACATACTTGACTACCCGAGCCTTTAGCCACCTCACAGCATGGTGTTTTAGTGATGTCTGCTTATAACCTCCACACCTCCACAACCTCTTTTGAGCTTTGCCTACTACTTTATATATGTACCGCATCCTTCTTCTAGAGATGGTCAATAGGGACTGGGTGATTTACACAATTTTAGTTTGCTTAAAATGGTCCATGTTTGCCAGTTGCAGTTTTACATTATTTGCAACTGCACCAGAGCAGATGGATATCTCCCGAAGGAACTGTGGTCCATGGAAAACCCATGCCAGGGCAGAATTCTCCTGATTGGAACCACAGCCCATGGAGGACCCACCCCCTGTGCTTCTTGGGCTGGACAGAAGACCCTGGAGTGCAGGAATGAAGTTAAACATGGGAAAGGTGTTTTTTTAATTTTTGTCTTCTATTTCTCACAACCTGAATCTATTTTAAGTGGCATGAAGTGAAGCAACTATTTTAAGCTGATTCCCCCTAAGACAAGCCTGTTCTGCCCACAGCAGTAACTGGTAAGCAATCTCCATATCTTCATCTTGATTCATGAGCTTTCTCAGCCTACTTTCTCACAGTCTTGCTAGGAGGGAGAATGGCTGTGTGGGAATCTGCCCCTTCACCAAGGCTAACCCACTGCAGTCACACGAGGGATACCCTTCACCTCACAGGTCTGCCCTGTGCTTAGGAACAAATAGTAAGTGTGGTTATCAACATTCAGTATAATCTTATTCTACACGTCCAAGTCCAGATGAAGAGGTAGAAATTGCAGCAGATGCTGCTGTTGCAGATTATCTTAAGTTATACTGAATCTTTCTATGTTTTGTGTTTGATTATGAAGCAGTTATCTATAAGAACATCTTGATTTAAGAAGTTAGTCTCTATGTTAGCATGGGATGCTGTTAGCTTAGAAATTAGACGCTGTCTTGCTTGAAGTCCCTGTTCTCTGTGACACGCTAGCCTTAGTCCTTACTTTCTATAGTATAACCAAAGCACCTGGGGTCTATTTTATATAGGATGAGTTATTTGACAACCTGGCAAGGTAGAAATCTAGATGGCCAACTTGTCAAAAAAACCCTTACTTTTAAGGTGATCTGAAGTAAACTGCCTTCATTATAATACTAAAAATCACACCCACAGATCGAGAAGACCCTTGCCCAAGTGAAGACCCTTCCCCCATGCAAGCATAGTAACAATAGAGAATGACAATGCAGATATTATAATAGTATGCAAATCACTAACCAATCATTGTAACTGGGAGTGTACTACCTTGTAATTTTTGTGTATAAATGTAAGGATGAAATTGGCATTGGATGTGCTTGATTTGTGGAAATTCCACCTAGCACCCAGCGCTGCAATAAAGAAGTGCCTGCTTCTTAATGCTACATTGGTGTTAAGGAGTTTTATTCTCCTGACTTTCAGTGACACTGCTATGCATGAAAGTCCTGTTTCTTGGGTTTTGTTACCAAAAATCCTTACCTGCCCTGCTCAAGTAAGACTATATTCGTCCAACCCATCTTGGAAAGGCAGGCCCTAATAAATAAATGACATAACAAGTAAAAAAATCTGCAGACTCTTTTTATTAAATTCTCCTGTTTCATCTGTACAGAAGACAATCAAAAAAACCCCAAATGCACATTATTATGCTCAGAATCTCCATAACTCTCAAAATTACACAGCATGGACATGTAAAAATAAAAACGAAAAACAACACACAACCGAAAAACAAACACCAAACTGAAAACAACCAGCAGGGAGAGAAAACAATGTACAGAAAAGGTCTCCTTAATGTCACATTTGAAAATAATAATAATTTTAAAACAAACAAACAAACATGCAGGAAACAGAACCTGTTAACCCTTGCAGCAGCGGGAGAGGAACAGAGAGCTGCCCACCTTGCTAGGTCCCAGTCATCTAGCCCTTCCTTCTACCCACCAGCATCACCGTGTCCAGGATAAGCTCTCCAAAAGAAGGTTTTGTGATGACAAGGAGGAAAAAACCCCCAAACCAACCAACTCCTGAATTGCACTCTGTGGAAGGCAGCTTCCTCCACCAAGAAGAAGACATACTCCAGGTTTTGCCATACCAACACTCTTCTCTTTGTGGAACACAGCTATTTCTAGCACTCTCAATTAGATTGGAGAAGTTAAAAAGGCTTTCTCAAGGTCAAGGCAACAGCAGTGTTTCTTATAGCTATTTCTTTCCCTGCCATGGAAAACTGATACCTGCAGGTGAGATGCGGTGTTGCAACAGCACCAGCAGGTTATTTTTTAAGTGTGGGTTTCTGTGCTTTTGAAAACTCCAGATTTTTAGCTATAGAAGGAGAATGATGTTTCAAGACTGGAACTGGCAGAGTTCTAGTCACAAAAAAAGCAAATCTGGTCACAAGCAGTTGCAGGAGGCCCCATATTAAAACGTGAGGTCAACGGTGCTCATGGGCCCTCTGCCAGTGTCACACCTTTAGAAGGTGGGTCTGTGCCCTTACAGTGACCAAGGGCATCTGAGGGAACCATGCAGAAATTGATTCTGTATTCTACCTTTGCTTCAGAGGGCCTCCAGACACACACCTACAGCACCATCCCAGAGCGCCTGCACTGAAACTGTATTCCCAGGTGAGCCTGCTGACACAGACAGGAACACTATCAATCACAGACCAACACTGTAGACTACAGACACCTAACAGCACTCCAGGTACCCTCATCTTAACCTTCTTCAAATTAAAACACACAGAAAAAAAAAAAAAACAAACCAGCAAGCCTTACATCTGAAAGTACAGAAAGTCACCTTTGGAGCTAAACAGAGTTTACATTCAGAACTATGGCTACAAACGAACAATTTTCACTGCAATGTCTTTTGCAATTTTGTGAAAGATGCTATTTCTAGACAACAAGCCATCTAGCTATAGACTTTTCAAACTAATCAGGTTACAATATGCCTTTTCAAAGAGTCACAACAGTTTAAAAAAAGCCCTCTGACAGCAATTTCATTATGCCCGATTGACACTTCAAAAAGCAGAGCTTATGCCAAGCAAGCAAGCAATCCTGCTTCCCTTGCCAGCAGCTCTGTGAACACACTCATCGCTACAGCAGGAATTCCAGCACTATGTCAAGTGACACGACACACACCTATAGCTGCTGGACTAACCTCTGTGTTATACACCTCTGCTCCTGAGAGACACGATCAACCATCCCTCCCCTCTGACCCATTTCACATTGACAGAGGGCAGTTAAGCTGTTAGCACCAAGGAAAAGGGGTGTGAAATAAAATTCAGTTTTAATTTTGTTCTACCTAACTGCCTAATCACAATCCTACCAGTCACTAATTCTCCACTGGACCTTCATTGCTCAGACTTTCACTACTGCTTGCCTTGTGTTCATAATACTTTGATATAAAGCCAGAAGTGTTTGCGAAAGACCCACTAGCATAGTNAGGCTGCTATGAGGTCTCCATGCAGCCTTCTCTTCTCCAGGCTGAACAGCCCCAACTTTCTCAGCCTGTCTTCATATGGGAGGTGCTCCAGTCCCCCTGATCATCCTCGTGGCCCTCCTCTGGACTTGTTCCAACAGTTCCATGTCCTTTTTATGTTGAGGACACCAGAAGTGGACACAATACTCCAAGCGAGGTCTCAGGAGAGCAGAGTAGAGGGCAGGATCACCTCCTTTGACATGCTGGTCATGCTAATCAGGTTACAAAACACCTTTTCAGAGAGTCACAACAGTTTACAAAAGCCCTCCGACAGCAATTTCATTATGCCTGATCAACACTTCGAGAAGCAGGGCTTGTGCCAAGCAAGCAAGGACACAGATCCTTCTTCCCTTGCTGGCAGCTCTGTGAATACACCTGTAAATCATCAGAAATTCCAGATCTCTATCAAGTGACACAACACACGCCTATAGCTGCTAAACTAACCTCTGTGGTGTTATACACCTGTGCTGCCTTGAGAAACACAATCAATCATCCCTCCTCTGCTCCATTTCACATTGACAGAGGGCAGTTAAGCTGTTAGCACCAGGTGTTGTGGTTGAAGCCCAGCTGGTAACACAGCACCACACAGCTGCTCACTCACTTCCCTCCTTCTTCCCCCCACTCCCGGAGGGATGGGGAGGAGAATCAAAAGAATGTAAATCCCACAGGTTGAGATGTTACAGCTGAACCCAGGACACCAGGGAAAAGGGGTAAGAGGAAAAATTCAGGTTTAATTTTGTTCTACATAACTGCTTAACCACAGTCCTACCACACACCAATTCTCCACTGAACCTTCATTGCTCAGACTTTCACTACTGCTTGCCTTGTGTTCATAATACTTTGATATAAAGCCAGAAGTGTTTGCGAAAGACCCACTAGCATAGTAAGTCTAAAATCATATCACTAATAGTTTGCTGTCCATTCATGGAGTGGGATGAAAGTACATATGAAAAAAGCTTCAGTTGCAGCAAAAGCTCACAGTATTTTGTATTTGCCATTCTGTACATGCAGCATCATCAGAATCAGCTGGTCCACACTCCAGAGTGTCTCAAACCACCTTCACTGTTCTTTGTGTGAGATCTGGAAATGTCAAGCCTTACCTAGCAGTGCACTATGCAGGAAGAAGTCGTGGTTCAAGCCTCAGCCTAGGCAGCACACGCACATGAGTACATCTAAAAGGCAAATAAAGTATATCCTACTGTACATATGGACTCACATGCAGTCACCTCTCGATTTCTCCAACACAACATTTCAGCCAAAGCCTGTGCCTTATGACCTCCATGCCTCCTTGTACTTGAGGAACAAGGATGATGGTAAGAAGAGGCCACAACTACTGGTGTAGCTTTTCTAAAACACCTTCTTTGGGCTCTCAGGTGTGAGTATCAAGGTTCTGGAAGTGTAACTATACACAGAATGAGTGCATACATTGATGGTAACAGTGTGAAAGCTACTTCCCTTAAAGATCCAGATGTTTCTACCTTTCATATGACACTACCATCTTCCCATCCACTCCTCCTTGGCCTTCTGGACCAGCACCTATGTCCTACATCCCATGAAAAGCCAGTTGCCATCACTATCAATTGTAGTTGTGGAAACAAAAAACACTCTTCAGTGCTACCATTCAAACCATAAAGACTCAGACAGGCCAGTTACAAACCACTGCACTAGCCCACAAGGAACAATCTTACAGACAGAGCAGGTTGAGTGTTAGGTCACCTTCTTGCATCACTGTCAGAGCACTGTATTGCCAGTGTGTCAATGCCATCTGTAGAGAGTTAATTTGGAAGGGCAACAGCTTAGCAGCAGCAAGGTAAAATAAAAGGAGTGTTAGAATTTTACTGCATCATTGCTTACAAAAAAGTTGACCAAGTGACTGATCAGGGCACTTAACGCTCGCTGACATCAGCACTGTACACTCCTGACAGGCTCTACATGCCTCGTGTCTACACTGTGTCTTTAATCTACTGAAATACAAGTTGCACAGCTCACATGAATATTTGATCCTGGTCAGTATTTTATTCTATCGTGCAAGTGGCAGAGGAAGAAAAGGACATTTTTTCAGCCAAAAAAAAATCCATAGTTACAAAAGCAAGATATTCACTAGAAGGTGACACCAGTGACTCGTGTCCTTAGGTTGTCCAAGACTATGCTCTGAAGACACTTTACATAAAATGAACAAGATGACCGAAACAAGGCAAACTGTGGTGTAAGATGCAATTTACCCTTTAATTTCCTGCCTCAACTTCAACCCAGCCCCAGAGGATGACTAGATTTCAGTATGAATCATTACCTAAATCATATAGTTGGTATGCAGATATGTCTTTCTTTAAAAATTTACTTAAAAACTGCTTGAGCTGCAGGCCATATCAATCTGATTTGGAGAGTGAAGGCAGTTCCAACAGTACAATAGAGACTTGTCTACAGGCAGGTAAACAAGAGTCTACTAACAGAAGGGTAGCTGGCTGGGCTGCACACAAACTTTCATAGAATGAAGATGCTGTGGATGAGATCCAGATGGGAAAACTGAGCTAACAACTGCTGCTGTTTTAATTTTTTTTCTTTCTTTTTATTTTTATTCTCCTCTCACAAGACAGGTGGGTTGACTATACAGGCTGTACAAAACAGCACTGGGCAGGCATTTCTTCAGCAGGCAATCCAGGCTCTACCTATCCTTGAGCTCTCTTGTTACCCGCTTGGTGATGCGTCCACACATCAGGCCGATGAGAAAGAGTACACAGATGCTGACTGTGATCACAGACAGCATGTAATTCTTAGACGGGGAGGTCATAACTTGCATGACAAGGTCAGAAAAGCCTTCTGCTGGGGCAACCTGGAGGTGAGAAGGGAATAAATGTGCCAAGCTGCACATTCCATGTGACCCTCAGCCCTGGAATTTATCAGGTTTAGTCCCTGCTGCTGCTATTGCCTCCTGTCATTGTCAGACTTGGCCTGAACCACAAACAAGCAGGCCTGCAATGATTCATCTGAAGGAACTACTGCTCAGGAGACAGCTTTGTAACAGGAAGTTCTGCTGAGCCTATTTCATTGCCCCAGACCTTCTCTACAAGAGACTAAGTCCTGGTTGCACAAAAATATAGTTAAATTCTGCACTGTGGAGGATGCTGAGAGAGTAACAAACAATTTCAAAAAAAGGAGACCTGATTTCAATTTTTTTGGACCAAACTCAATGTTAAACTTCCTTCAGAGGCAAGAATTTCATTACAGTTGAAGTTTTAAATAAATAGCTTGCAACAGAAAGATCCAAAGAAAAATAAAAAGGAAATGCTATACATACCTTTGCAGCATAGTTCCACATTTCAATACGATCATTAAGGCATTTCTTGCATTCAGGCTGCAACCTCACATGTTTATCTTCTAGAGCTTCCATTAAGCATGACATTTCTGTAATGCACAGAAGATGGTTTAGTGTGAGGTGTCCTTGCCCATGGCAGGGGGGTTGGAACTAGATGATCTTAAGGTCCTTTCCAACCCTAACTATTCTATGATTCTATGGTGTTACAAAATAGAAACAGGGGCTTCAGCAACATGCTACAGCAAGGCTGCTGGAAAGGGACCATTCAATTAAGGCTGATGGTTACACAGCTTTCTAAACAGACCAGGCAGCCCAACAAGCTATATACAAAGCCCTGCTGTACCCTTGAAGCTAGCAGTTTCACTAAGAACCATGATTAATAGTGCATTTTGAGGTGCAAGGAATTTTGACTTCGAAAAAGAAATTTCAGTACATATCCAAGATGTAATTATTTATAAAGTCTTGTAAATTTGCAACTTCAATGAGCTGTACTCTAAATTCCACACCATTACCCTTTAGAGAGAACCAAGATCAAATTCAGCTCAGGAAAAAAACTAGGTGTTATCTCCTTAGACTTGCTAGGAATTTCTTTTGATCAAGAGAATGTTTTGGAAAGGTTTAACTTCCTCAGTTTACACACAGTCCTGTGAAAAGGAAATACGATCACAATGCTCTGGGTGCCTACGGAGTGGCTTGGCTAACTCACAAGCTCTTTTATATGCTCACACGAGACACTGTCGTGGTTTAAGCCTCTCTCACACACTACCCCCTCTTTCTTCCCCCCCACTCCAAGGGGGGGGGGGGGGAATGGGGAGAAGAATCGAAAA
>CABHOG010000175.1:229368-242261 GCA_902168055.1 Aratinga solstitialis
CCCAACAGGGGCTCCCAGGCATTATAATACAGACACACATGGACGCGTGTGGAATACAAGTGTTCTTTCCAGGCTATGCTTCTACATAAGCCACATGCTGGACAACCCGTTCCACTGTAGAAGTAGAAATTCATAATTGAACAGCAGTTTTCTGCATGTAATTCAGGAACACACTTGCCCTACTGCAGGGAGAAGGGAAAAAAACCACAACTTTTCCACAAACAGGACACATAATTTCCACATCAGTCAGAAGCAATGAGTTATTCAAACTCAAAATGCATGGATTGCTTATGGCGTTACAGCCTTTCCCTCCTGTGCCAGAGGCACTGCTGCATGCAGCCCTGCTGCTGCATCTGACCTGCTCAGTTGCACGTCAAGGGGAAAAAAAACAAACAACTCTGCAGTGCAGATTAGAGGCTATAACATGTCATTTTACATCTTCTGGTAATTTGAGAGAACCTTTAGCATAGGTTCTGCTGCATAGGGCCTTCTAATGCCTTTGGGACAGCCACTATTGTTACGACATCTCCAACTTTCACTAACTTACATGACAAAAATATTCGCACACTTGCCTTCCTTCTATACAGGAATAATTAGGGTTAGAGAAAGTAAGGCATTTATCCAAACTGCTGAACTGCAAGGAGAGAACATTACTTACAAGACGCAGAGGAATGAGTATCCCTGGCTTCCCAGGAGTGATGATAAACAGGTTGTCTACCCCGTGTTTTATCCCAGTAGTATATTTAATGCTTACTACATACAGGAGGAAAAAAGCTCTTTGAATTCATGGTGAATAGAAGGATTTGCAATGACACACCCAAGTGGGATTTGCTATTTTGCATCTTAAACTTCTTGTCTACACAACAGCAGTCAGCATCACAGGTTTATTCAGCTATCCCGATCTTCACAACAGCAGTGATTACAGCCTTATGACGAGGAAACATGTCACTGAACCAAAGTTTGGAGGTTACCTGGAGGACAAGACTGCAATTGGATACGAAGCTGAAAGCCCAGGAGAAACTTTTAAAATCCAGGGTCCAGCAAGTTACACCTCCCTTGACTGAACTCCACTTACCTCTGTGCACTGCAGACTCCAAACACATCAACAGGTAGGAAAGTCTGGCTTCCCGAGACCGGGGCAGGTTCTCCACATTACAGCGGTACTTCTTCAGATCACTTTTACAGGACTTTGCCAGYGAGTAACTGACTTTGTAGTCYTGGGCAATCAGCTTCTGGCGGGTYGTCAGYGCATCAYGACACTGCAGGAGACACATTGGGAKGGCTGGATGAGCTTCCACATGGTGGCAGAGAGCCAGACCTGCYRCTACATTTTCAAGYTGCTTTWAAATTCATACATTTAAGCTGGACTGCAGTTAAATTTCATTTGTCTCRTAGAGACAATGCACRCYGAGGTCAACAGATYAAGGGTTTTAAAGGCAGCAGCTCTCTGCAGAGCTCTTCTTGAAACTGCACAMTCATYYAGCAATYTGGGAGAGCTCYRGYCATRAGCRTGASTCATTCTCAGGAACTAGSATCAGTTRCYGAYRTTYRTYCCAGCTGTGGTCYRTGCTCACCMCRTGCCCTTAAGAAACAACTTTTYCCAGTYRCATYTACAAACTAGCATGTTCTTTGGATTGGTTCCGCAATGTGCCCAACAGATGACAGTAGATAAAACAGCCTAACCTTGGGAATTTCTAGGAATTTTCCACAAATGGTGAGGCTCACAAGGATGCACTGTGCCCAAACCCAAGCCCAGCAACTGCAAGAACAACCCTTTAAATTTCATCCCAGAAGGGGCCTGCTACACTTAGTAGCTTTTGGTTTAAATTACACAAAAATTAAATCTGAGGGTGGCAGACAATTCAGAATACCTCAAGCAAATTTATCCCTTCATGGTCTATCTGAAAGGAAGGAAAATTGTGCCTGTGTAGGGTGGGGAGGGCAGAAAGCAATTACAGCACAAGTATCAGAGAAGCCTTATAGAGCCCTCTACATCAAGTTTTATGACTTTTCTCCCCCTTCTTCCCATACCTACTCCAGGACCTGGAAAGCCTTACACCAAGATATTCCCACCCCCTCCTTCATGCTTCCATCTCTGTGCCATAATTGAGCTCTTGGGACTAGACAGACTTAAAGTTCCTGACACAGGGAGATAGAGGCTCACAGATATCTCATCCCACACAGCAGGGGAAGGTCAGGTACATCAGGGATTACATAAAGCAAGCCACCCACCAGGAAGCTATTGTTGGCTACATGTGTTGGCAGCAGCTGACACCATCCGCAAGGAGGACTTTTTACTGGGTAACAGCTTCTACAAAGCTAATGACTCTACAGATGGTCCAACCTTGGCAGCTACAAGAGTGAGAACTAGATTTTGTGTTCCTCCTGCTCTGCAAACTGCATCCTTGGCGCACCCACCCCTCTCTCCCTACCAAGTCAGCTGCCACAGCTTTTTCTAACCTCTCAACATCATGCATTCCTATCTTAGACAGCTGGTCATAGAAAAGACCCCTCAAAACCCACCACTGTCCCTGTACAACCATAACCAGGTTAAGCAAAAATAACAGTCCATTTCAGTAATGTGCTTGTACAAAATGAGGCTTTGTTTCAAAATGGAGAGTCATCCCTGAGGACTTGAATTTGTTAATTGAAACCAAGCTTTCAGATAGCTAAAGCATTTAAAGAAAAGGAAATCAGTCTGATGCCTCCAGGACTCTGCATCAGGCTCCTTCAGCGGAGCTTCTCTGAGGACAGCTTTACAGATATCCATCTTTATATCCTTTCAGACAGATATAATTCCACATAATCCCAAACACTAAAATGATGCTTCCAAAATCACCAACAGCACTGCTGACTTCCTAGAGCACCTGCACCAACACAAACTCTTTTCAGGACTAACTTTCCAGAACAACCTTTTTTTTTTGCTGTTGAAACCCACATCTTCAGGAAAAACATCAGCAACTGAACTGCATCTTTCCTACAGAATTTGCTGCTTCATAGTTACTCATGGCCTTGAAAAAAAGATGAACCACACACAGCTTCCTGTGCTGAGGCATTTGGGCATTTTGTTTCTAATTTGTATGTTATGACAGCATTTACCCAAGGCTTACTCCAGCATAGTGTGGCTTCTACTTTAAAGACTCAATTACAGTGCTACCACTTGAGCTCCATGTCTACCCTTTGCAAATTACCCACCCAAAAGCTTTGCTTTATTTAAACCCTTAACTTTAAAGGCTGTAACTTGAATACAATTAATTCAAGCCAGCAGCACATAGCTGGAGACACAAACATATCAAAGTCAAAGTATCTGTTAAAGCAGTCATCCGACCAGAAATATGATGGATTTTCCTCAATACTAGAAAAGAATAATGTAGCCCAGACTGATGAATGACCCAAAGATTTCTGTATTAGGGTTGTCTCACCAAGACAGATACCTACCTTTTCACTCATCGATTCTTCAAACTTGTGATTAAAGAGGCACTTGTAGACTCGGCCTTCCCCAGCCTGAGTCTGAAACAGAACAGTAATATTTAACATTAAAGATAAGACTTGTAATGCTTAACAAGCAGGTTAAACTACACCTAAAAGAGATTTTTTTAAAAATTAGAAATATGTTAAAGTTAATATTTCAAATGACAGGGATAGCTTCTATACTATTGTCATGGGTTCTTTTAAATTTTATTGCGTTAAAAAAACCTGGACACGTTCATCACCATTTTAGTGAGAAGATACTCAGCTGATACAAACTAATTTAGTCTGAATAATGCAGCTTTCCAGTTCCAGGGATAAGGAATGCTACAAGTAGTCAGTTCAGGCTTAACCTTTTGCAACAGCTTACTGCTACGGAAGGGAGCAGTCACCTTTGCTGCTTCCTTCTCTCCTTTCAAGTCATTCCACTCCCATCTCAGCTCTGATGCCCATTAAACCATTTATGCCAATTCAGTTCACTTACCCACTGGAAATAACGCTTTTTTGTTGGGTGAGTAAATTTAATACCAGATTTATTATAAAGTGACAGTTACAGGGTGTCTGTTTTCAGTATTACATCATCTTGCTCAGGCTCCACTCTACTATTCCTTTCCTTCTTCCAATTGAGTTTTTGGGGGGGGGGGTGTGTGTGTGTGTTAATGGATTGCTGTAGAAGAGAAGGCAAAAGGAAACTACTCACATTTTCACAAAATCGCTCTCTATCATCTCGACATGCGAAGTAGAGATGTCGGTCCAAATGGAAGTCATCCAAAGAGAGTTCAGCTACACGAAGAATTGCCTTCTTACACTGATCAGACACCTGAATTTGAGGATCAGTCTCCTCTACGTCTTTTACCAGGCCTTTTTCCAGGCATGCCACCACCTCTCCTTGTGAGTGGGCATCCTATATGACAAAAACAAGACAATATCTGTAACCAAGCACTTACACAATCCAGTGGACTTTAATGCTGGATAAGCACCATATAAATTAAGCAACAACTGGTCTGTCTACACATAGGCTTCTAGAAGTTCAGCCTAAACTGCATTTATATTCAGAGGAGGCAACAGTTAATACCTGTACTGTCTACACACTTTATACACCATCCTCCTGCTGATGGTCACCATGAAATCCCCCCTCTAATGCTCTGGGTTTGTTTTAATGTGATTTAATGAGATTATCACTGCTTAGTCACGCTGCTCAGAGTAGTTTACCAAAACAGTCAGGCTATCCTGAACCTGACACAGCTCTGTGCACTATGGCAACAGCATCACATTAGGAACATATGTGGGGGAAACAAAAATCATAGCTCCTCCATGCTGAGAAAAGCCTTCAGTTTGGGTGGTGGCAATTGAGTGATGCTAAAAAGGCCACAAAGGAGCTTTGACCAATGTAGGCTTCTCAGTGCTAATTCTTCCATTAAGAGCATTAAAATATTCAAAGCATTCACAAGAGTAGATGAAGTCTCAGAGAAGGTGGTTCTGGTACACCACATTCAGTGTCCTGCAAGCCTGAAGACAAGTTTAGACTACAAGCAGCGACTGCCAACACACACACAGAGCCTGTGCTTTGTATGGAAGCCCAGAAGAGGCAGGGCAAAACTGATCAAAGCTCTGCTTAGTTTCCTACACCCTTTTAAAATGTTTAGAAAGGGAACCATACCCCCTCTGTACCTCTCTAGAATGTCTGATTTCTCTAATAAACAAGAACTCTTCTGGAACAGATCTCAAAGCTTCTGAAAGTTTTTCCTGTGAAAACAACCTCAATTTATGCTGCTCTACTATGAGAGGTTGTTGCTGCCAAACAAATATCAGACTACCTAGAGTACACAAGGCATGCTTATTTGCATCATCTGAATCCCTCTACCTGGATTCACAGTAACCATGTAGGAGACACCCCTTCAGCTTGCTCTGCCAAGTAGATTCATTCATTGCTTTTGCAGTCTCCATAAAACATGACAGTGACTATTCAAAGCCACACAACTCTTCTGAATCTTTTTGTTCCAACATGTCTCCTCAGGCAGACAGCTTTTGATTTCTGTTTTAACTCCGCTATACTTGCACCACAATCAGAATTGGACAATTACAGCATTGAAAACACAACCCAAAAGTATAACTGGTTTAAAAAGGGTAAAAGTAGTTTTCTCCTTAAAAAAAGGGGGAAAAAAACCCAAACACACACCCCAAAACTCTGTATTTTGGCTTGCTCTCGTCTTTGTGTGGGAACTGGCCAACTCCACATGCTGGCCAGACATCAGCAACTTTGAAGCAATATCATTAGATATCAACAGTACCTTTAGGATTCAACCAACAGAGGTTAGCAGTATGATCACCACACTACTTAAAACTGACATTTATCCATAACCATGCCAAACACAAACGCTGCTCTGCAAATCCTTGTGGTCAGTCACAGGCAGTAGTTACAGCTGAGGAGCTGGCAAGTGTAGATGATTGAAACAACCCTTTTTAAGCTACTCTTGCAGGCTTTTGCTCCAGCCCAGTGAAGTTGCAGCTGGGAGGCAAGGCAGACCAAGATTACCCTCATTCTCTGTCAGCCTCCCCTTGCAAGCCAGCAAGGAGGGAACAAGGCAAGCTTTTCCTGCTAAGAAAACCAGAAGTTTCCTGGTTTCTTGCAGCATGGGTCTCAAATCCTGGTCAGTCATACTATATATTAAAGGAAACCTACTTTTAATAGCATAATCAAAGCAGATTTCCATATGCTGGATGCTGAATGTTTACTATTGCATTTTAGGGACCCACCATGAAATGACCAATTTATTACCTTACTTTGCAAATACAGCTTTTACATTTGGGTAGGTCATCCTGCAGCACTGGCTACTCTGCTGCCCTGTGTTATAGCAATTTTCAAACACATCAGACTTAATAGAAATAGAAACACCCACACATCAACACCACTGGCTCCTGGTCCTGCCCTTTCCTCCCCCCTCCAAGCAGCGATACATTTTCTTGCCACGCCATTACTGTTCCTGTGCCCACCTGACACTGTTTTAAGAAATCTACTGACTGAATCTGGGTTTGTTTTCGGACAGATCAGGTCCCTGAATGCTCATGATAAGTACCTAAGCTATCTTAAGGAGGTCTTAGCTTTTAATTTCTTCACAAGTGCATGAAGGCAGCTATGCTACTGGCCAAACAGATTCTAGATGGGACTTTACAAATTGTGGTTTAGAGAAATTATCTTTTCAGGCTTTAATTATAGGCTAACACCAACTGGATTTAAGAATGCACAATAATAGAATCCCAGACTGGTTTGGGTTGGAAGGGATCTTAAAGCTCATCCAGTTCCAACCCCCTGCCACGGGCAGGGACACCTTCCACTAGACCAGGTTGCTCCAAGCCCTGTTCAACCTGGCCTTGAACACTGCCAGGGATAGGGCAGCCACAGCTTTTCTGAGCACCCTGTGCCAGGGCCTCAACACCCTCACAGGGAAGAACTTCTGCCTGAGATATCATCTCAGTTCCCCCCCCCCCCCCCCCCCCCCCCCCCCCCGTGGATTTAAAGCCAAGCCCCTGGTCCAGCACCTGAGGGCACTTGTCCAAAGGCCCTCTCCCGGTTTTTTGTAGCGCCTTTAGGCAATGGAAGCTGCTCCAAGGTCTCCCCGCAGCCTTCTCTTCTCCAGGCTGAACAAGCCCAGCTCTCTCAGTCCATCCCGAAGCAGAGGTGCTCCAGCCTTCACAGCATCTCCATGGCCTCCTCTGGAGTCACTCCAACAGCTTCACTTCCCTCTTGTGTTGCTGCCCCAGACCTGGACGCAGGACGGCAGGGGGGTCCCGTACAGAGGAGCAGAGGGGGAGAATCCCCTCCTTCAACCTCCACCCAGCATATCTGTCAGGGTTCCATTTGGCACTCTACCTGGCTAGCCTGGACACCAGGGTTGTGGGTATAGCTCTTAGACTAGCAAATTCCCAGTAGTTCAGCTCACACGACATTGCTGTAAGACTGCACTAAAGAAACAGACTGAGCTGAATGTTAACATTTCTTCCCATTTAGACTCATTTCCCCCTGCGTCTAGTAATTCCATGAAACTAGGGAAAAAGTGAGAGCAACTGTACTCAAAGCACTTCAGTGTGGAAATTAAAGCAAAAAAAACAATGGTCTCCTAATGTGTCTTTTTTTTTTTTTTTTAAGGAATCTGAAAAATACTATTATCTGGTAAAGTAGAACAGCAGATGCTCAATTGCCTTCATTATGGCAAATAATCTACTCCAGTTTGGACATCACGGCTAAACCTAGTACTGGGTAACTACACACTATTCATCAGTTTGATACCATCTTGGACATTGCTGGGACCAGGAAAGTAGCTCATTCTGATACACAGCCTGAGAAAAAAAACTCCATCGCAATTACCAATTTCAAATTAGATCCCTTTGCATGAAGGCAAAGCAAGCTTTAAATACCAGGAGATCAAATTTGCTATAAAGCACAAGTGCCAACCAAAAAGGTGACTGAAACTGCTATTAAATAGTTCTCCATTAACTGGAAACCCACAACTCCACAACACAGGCATGTTACAAAAAGTAATGCTTTCAAATGACACATCTGCAGCCTTTCTTCTATATGCAGCAAAATGAGGTCTACAGCCAGATCAAGACTTCTAAGCTGAATTTTATTGCTTTTAGAGACCAGAAAGCTTCAGAGAGCAGAAAGCCAACAAGAAATGTGGAAAAGAAAAGCACAGAAAACACCACATCATAAGCAACAAATCCAGTAGGAACAGAACTTAATTAGGAAGTAGAAAGCAAGTTAAAACAAATAGGAAGTTTAAAAAAGGAAAACTATTAGCTAGAAGGGCTTCAAGAGGCAGTCTAATTCCAGAATACCTACTGAAATGCTTTCATATTGAAAAATGCCAGTTTATCCCAGTCACTATGATGAAGCTATCATACTGCAATCTACTAGCCACCTGGTGTGGCTGGAGTTAGTGGTCTAACAGTGCTTATTTCCATCAAAAAAAGGCAAGAGATGAATTTCTTCCCCCATCTTCCTCCTCAGGTGTCCAGGTCCTAGTTATTAAATTCACAGTTACATTCAGTTACACAAAAGGGTAATGACTGTTTCTCTACAGGCAAATCTCAGAAACTATAGTGTGGAAATAAAACCTGAACCACCACTTCATGGGAACAAATTAGATTTCTCCAAAGCAGAAAAAAGAGAGACTAGAACACCAACAAAAGAAATACATCGCCATAGTGCATGCAAGGCAGTGACTTCCAGAAGCAAGCCCAGTGGAAAGCCCCCAGCATAAGGAAAGGCTCTCCTTTGATCACACCTCTCTCTGCTTGCTTGGGAGTAGAAAATAATGAGGGCATCTCCACCACTCCTGTGGGTGAATTGGGACTGCATGTGTAAGTGAACAGGCAAGGCCTGCTAAGAAATGGTTGGGGAATTGGTCCGGAGAAGCACCAACTTTCCTATATATTTGGAACTCATAACTGACCTGTGCTTAACTCTGACCAAATTCCAAGGAATAGATTAGAAAAGTGTGTTCATGCTTGCAGGCCCTTGTCATGCTCGCAGGCCTTGTTCTCATGGGGGACTTCAACCACACTGATATCTGTTGGAGGGACGGTACGGCCCAGCGAAAGCAATCCGGGAGGTTCCTTGATTGTGTGGAAGACAACTTCCTTCTGCAAGTAATAGAGGAGCCGACAAGGAGAGCTGTGCCATGGGCTCAGCAGTAGCAGTCATTTTCCTCCTTTTTAGTAACTGGTGCAGTGCTGTGTTTTTTCGACTTTCGGCCAGGAAACAGCGCTGATAACACCAATATTTATAGTCACTGCTTGGTAATGTTTTGGCCTGACCAAGGACTTTCTGAGTCTCATTCTCTGCCAGGGAGGAGGGGAAGCCGGGAGGAAGCAGAAACAGGATACCTGAGCCAAACAGACCAAAGAGCTATTCCATGCCACAGCACGTCATGCCCAGGATGTAAAACTGGGGGCAGGAACCCAGAAGAGTTCTGTTCACAGCTCGGTCGTTGGGTGGTGAGCAATTGTATCCTCTTCCCTTGTWTTTCCCTGGTCATTATTATTATTGGTGGTAGCAGCAGTGGTTTGTGTTATACCTTAGTTATGGGACTGTTTTTATCTCAACCCGTGGGAGTTACATTCTTTCGATTCTTCTCCCCATTCCCCCCCCCCCGGAGTGGGGGGGAAGAAGGAGGGGGAAGTGAGTGAACGGGCTGCGTGATTTACGGCTTAAACCATGACAGTTCTTTTTGGCGCCCAACCTGGGGCACAAAGGGTTGAGATAACGACAGGGTTAATAGCCGCTTGTCACAACGCTGATTTATTGGCTCTCAAAGTTGTTTTTCTGGTTCTCACAGGTTCAGCGTATGATACTTTACTTACAGCCGGTATTTCTTCTCATAAGATTTTTCAGACATAGGCTTTGGGTTAAGGTTCATGTTACATTGTACTTTATTGCACTGATTTTTAATACAATAGACTCAGTGATCATGAAACTGACCCGGCTTTTGTACCCAATGTGGTCACCTACTCTTTACTTTGGGAGGTATATAATAGAAGTGTATAGCAATTACACATCTTTTTTCACCTCCTCGGGTGGTCAAACTGTGAAGGAGACATTCTTTATGCTCCCAGCCCCCCCACCAGACCGTTTACCCCATCGTTTGAGAATTTTGAAGGCTTTGAATGGCCTTTAGATACCCTTGAGACCTGCCTACAGGTTGTGATGGGGATCGCCATGTTGGCACACATACCAAGTGTGTTTTACTCACAACCATTTTGTCTGGTCCCGAGAGTTATGCAGAGTCGGGTTTGGGCCTTGTCTAGGGTTGAACGACGATATAGGAGGTCCAAGAGATTTTCCCCGAGGCTGGATAGTCATGAGTGGCAGAGTGTGTGGGATAGTATGGGCAAGTATCTAGGCCAGTGGGCCCCTCCACTGCTTTGGAACTTCACCAATGAACAAGTGCAAAATCCAGAAAAATTAGTAAAACACTTAAAGGAGGTGTGTTGTCATTCTGGTCACACCAGAGATGGACAAATCATGGCAACGTGCTGGGGCTTGGCCTATGCTTACAGAGCCCTGTTCAACACCATCCAGCACCTTCAAAAGGAGAAAAATGTCCCTGGATCTGAGGGCGGAGTAATGGACAGCGCAGCTACTCCAGCTCCAAGTACAGCAGCTACCCAAACCACAGTGATAATCACCGCAGCTAAACTAGAGGACCAACTCGTACCAATATCGGTTGCCCCTGTACGCAGGAGGAAAAGCAAAAAAGAGGCAAGAAAGATAAAGCAAGATGAAGAAACAACGTACTCACCAGCTGGGCCAGCATCTGACCAGGAGTCTTCATCACATGACGAAGAAGAAGAAGAGGTGACTTCCCGATCTTGGACGTCAACCGAGCTACGGAATATGTGAAAAGACTTTCCCCGACAGCCAGGGGAGCACATCATCACCTGGCTGCTCTGATTGCTGGGACAATGGGGCCGACGGTCATGAACTAGAAGGTAGTGAAGCCAAACAGCTGGGATCGCTTACTAGGGAAGGGGGAATTGACAAAGCAATTGCAAGAGAGAAACAGTCCCTCAGCCTCTGGAGGCAGCTCTTGACAGCTATGAAAGAAAGGTTTCCATACAAGGACGATGTTATGAGTCGTTCAGCCAAGTGGACTACTCTGGAAAAGGGCATCCAGTCTCTGAGGGAATCAGCCATTGTAGAGATGATCTATAATATCAAGCCGAATAATGGGGATATACCCATAGATCCAGATGAAGTCGAATGTACACAACCCATGTGGCAGAAATTTACACAGAATGCACCCCCATCATATGCCCACTCATTGGCAACAGTAACCTGGAATGACATAATACCACCAACAGTGGATGAAATGATTCATAAACTCCGAGAGTTCAAAGACAATCTCACCCCTTCCATCATCTCAGCTGAGGAAAAAMTATCCCAGGACCTMAAACAATTGAGAGAYGATCTATCCAGCTCCTCACGTGTACCAACACACGTCTCAGCTATTAAYAAAARGCGTCCTACTGTTCGAGAGAGAAGATATAGAASRTATACACCATGGGCCACCCTACGGTTTTACCTGGGGGATCACGGAGAAGATATGACAAAGTGGGATGGAAAGCCTACTTCAGTTTTGGAGGAACGGGTGCATGAATTGAAGAGGAGAACAAAGGTCAAGTCTGATCACCTCATGAAGGCTGCGGCTTCAGTCTCTGGTGAGCAGGCTCCCAGATGGAGTGGAAGAGCCGATTTTACTTCAGCAGGACAGGAATAATTCCTGTCAACAAGACGTGAGTGACCAATGTGATGACTATTAGAGGTGCCCCGCCTCCAGCCAGGTGGAGGCAGGGGACAATCGGATTTACTGGACTGTGTGGATCAAATAGCCTGGCACATCAGTCCCACAGAAGTATAAGGCTCTAGCAGATACCAGAGCACAGTGCACCCTGATGCCATCAAGCTGTCAAGGGGTGGAACCCATTTATATTTCTGGAGTGACAGGAGGATCCCAAGAGTTGACTGTACTGGAGGCTGAAATCAGCCTGACTGGGAGGGAATGGCAAAAACACCCCATTGTGACTGGTCCAAAGGCTCCATGCATCCTTGGCATAGACTACCTCAGGAAAGAGTACTTCAAAGACCCAAAAGAGTACCGATGGGCATTTGGTATTGATGCTTTGGAGACAGAGGAAATTGAGCAGCTGTCCACCTTGCCTGGTCTCTCAGAGGATCCTTCTGTTGTGGGGCTGCTGAAGGTCGAAGAACAACAAGTGCCAATCGCGACCAAAACAGTGCACCGGCGGCAATATCGCACCAACAGAGACTCCCTGATTCCCATCCATAAGCTGATCTGTAGATTGCACAGTCAAGGAGTAATCAGTAGGACCCACTCACCCTTTAACAGTCCCATATGTCCAGTGCAAAAGTCTAACAGAGAGGGGAGACTAACAGTAGACTATCGAGGCCTGAACGAAGTTACACCACCCTTGAGTGCTGCCGTACTGGACATGCTAGAACTTCAGTATGAACTGGAGTCAAAGGCAGCCAAGAGGGATGCCACACTTGATATTGCCAATGCATTTTTCTCAATTCCTCTGGCAGCAGAGTGCAGGCCACAGTTCGCTTTTACTTGGAGGGGCGTCCAGTACACTTGGAACCGACTGCCCCAGGGTTGGAAACACAGCCCTACCATCTGCCATGGACTGATCCAGACTGCACTGGAACAGGGGCAAGGTC
Organism: Aratinga solstitialis; assembly: GCA_902168055.1. Classification (NCBI taxonomy): domain Eukaryota; kingdom Metazoa; phylum Chordata; class Aves; order Psittaciformes; family Psittacidae; genus Aratinga; species Aratinga solstitialis. The sequence goes on from CABHOG010000175.1 coordinate 242,081, forward strand.
CAGAACACCTGCAATACATTGATGACATTATTGTGTGGGGTGATACAGCGGAAGAAGTCTTTTGAGAAAGGGAGGAAAATAATCCAAATCCTGTTGGAAGGCTGGTTTTGCCATAAAACAGAGTAAGGTCAAGGGACCTGCACAGGAGATTCAATTTCTGGGAATAAAATGGCAAGATGGA
>CABHOG010000175.1:249644-261092 GCA_902168055.1 Aratinga solstitialis
CTATTCTCCTTCCCATCCCTCCAGGAGTGGGGGGCAAGAAAGAGGGGGGAGTGAGTGAGAGAGAGTCTGCGTGAGTTAGGCTTAAACCACGACAGTCATTTTTCTCCTTCTTAGAAGCTGGTGCAGTGCTGTGTTTTTGACTTTAGTCTGATAACAGTGCAGATAGCAACAACTAAAAACATTGGTGTGTTAAGTAATCATTACTCCCATCAAGGACTTTCTCAGACTTATGCTCTGCCAGTGAGGTGGGGCACGGGAAGCCAAGAGGAAGCAGAGACAGGACACCTGACCCAAACTAGCCAAAGGGGTATTCCATACCACAGCATGTCATGCCCAGTAAAGAACCTAGGGGGAGTTACCCAGAAGGCCCAGATCGCTGTTTGGGTCAGGCTGGGTATTGGTTGGCGGGCTGTGAGCAATTGTATTTTCTCCCCTTGTTATTTCCCTTATTATTATTATTGGTGGTAGCAGTAGTAGTTTTGCATTATACCTTAGTTACTGGACTGTTCTTATCTCAACCCATGGAAGTTATATTCTTTAGATTCTCCTCCCCATCCCTCCAGGAGCTGGGGGGGGGAAAGGGGGGGAAGTGAGCGAGCGGCTGCATGGTGTTCTGAGTTACCAGCTGGGCTTAAACCACAACAGTTCTTTGTGGCACCCAAGGTGGGGCTCGAAGGGTTGAGATAACGACAGATCTGACCAGAGTGTGTCTAATCGTATTTGTGAGAAGGATTCATTGTTTCAGATTAATAGCCACTCCTTACAATGTTGATTTATTGGCTCTCAATGTTGTTGCTCTTGATCTCAGAATTTCAGTATGTCATACCTTACTTGCAGCCAGTATTTGCTGTTTTAGTGTTTATCGGCTGAGGGGCTGGGCTAAGGTTCTTGTTTCGCTGTACTTCATGGTAATGACTTGCAATACAATAGACTCATTGATCATGAAACTGGTCTGGCTTGCGTTCCCAGTGTGGTCATCACCTCTATACTTTGGGAAGAATGTAATGGAATTTTTTAGCGATTACACATCTTTCTTTTTCTTCCTTGGGAGGGTCAACCTATGAAGGAGACATTCGCTCACACCCTCTGCCCCCCCCCACCAGGCTATTTACAGCAGCATTTAAGAATTCTAAAGGTTTTGGATGGCCTCTGAATACCCTTGAGACCTGCCTGCTGCTTGTGCTGGGAATCAGCATGTTGCCACACATAAAGCGTGTATTTTACCCACAGCCATCCCACCTTGAGAACACCCTATTTCATCTGATCTCAAAAGTTAAGCAGGGTTGGATTCAGGTCTGGTCTAGGGTTAGACGATGATATAGGAGGACCACCAAGAGATTTTCCCTGAGGCTGGACAGTCATGAGTGGCAAGGTGTGTGGGATCATATGGGCAAGCACCTGGGCCAGTGGGCCCCACCGGTGATTTGGAACTTCACCCCCGAACAAGTGTGAAATCCAGACAAATTAATAGAACACTTAAACAAGGTGTGCTGTCATCCTGGTAATACGAGAGACATAGAACGTGCTGCAAAGTGTTGGGGCTTAACCTATGTCTACAGAGCCCGGAACAACACTATTCAGCACCTTCAAATGGAAAAATATGTCTCTGGATTTGACGGCAAAGCAACAGACAATGCAGTTACTACATCCTCAAGCACAACAGCTACATGAACCCCCACAACAGACACTGTAGCCACTCCAACCACAATGATAATCACTGCAGCTAAACCAAATGACTGACTGGTGCCAACATCAGTTGCTCCTATAAGCAAGGGGAAAAGCAAACAAGAGGCACAAATAACAACCCATACAGTGAAGAAAGACACACTTACTACATGGGACAGCAACCGAACAAGAGTTATTATTATGTGAATCAGAGGAAGAGGAAGAAGAAGAGGTGACTTTTCAACCCTGGACTTCAACCAAGCTGTGGAATAAGTGAAAATATTTCAGTCATCTTCTAAGGGAGCACATCATCACCTGGTTGCTCCCATGCTGGGCCAATGGTCATGAACTAGAAGGTAGAAGAAGCCAAGCAGCTGGGATCACTTGCTAGGGAAGGGAGAATTGACAAAGCAATTGCAAAAGATAAATGAGCCCTCAGCCTTTGGAGGTGGTTCTTGGCAGCTGTGAAGGAAAGGTTTCCCTACAAGGACAATGTTATGAGTCGCTCAGCCAAGAGAACCACGACAGAGAGAGCCATCCAGTCTCTGACAGAAACATCCATTCTAGAGATGCCGGGAATGCATCCATACACCCAGATAAAGTTGAATGTACATGACCTATGTGGCAGAAACTTACAGGGAGTGGGCCACCATCAAATGCCCACTCACTGGCATCAATGACCAGGGGTGAGGCAGCACCAACAGTGCATGAAGTGATTCATCAACTCCAAGAGTTCAAAGACAATCTCACCCCTTCCATCATTTTAACTGTGGAAAACCCCCTGACCAAGGAGTTCAAACAACTGAGAGACAATCTATCCGATCTATCCAGCTCCCCACATGTACCAACACGTGTCTCAGCAATTAACAGAAGGCACCCTACTCCCCGAGAGACAAGATACAGGAGGTACACACCAAGGGCCACCCTATGATTGTATCTGTGGGACCATGGAGAAGACATGAGAAAGTAGGATGGAAAACCTAACTCAGCTCTGGAAAAAAGGGTGCATGAATTGAAGAACAAAAGTCAAAGATGATCACTATCAGAGGGGCCCTGCCTCCAGCCAGGTGGAGAAGAGGGACAATTGCGTTTACTGGAGTGCGTGGATCAGATGGCCTGGCACATCAGTCCCACAGAAATATAAGGCTCTAGTAGATACCAGTGCACAGTGCACCCTGATGCCATCAAGCTGTCAAGGGGTAGAACCCACTTGTATTTCTGGAGTGACAGGAGGATCCCAAGAGTTGACTGTACTGGAGGCTGAAATCAGCCTGACTGGGAGAAAGTGGCAAAAGCACCCCATTGTGACTGGTCCAAAGGCTCCATGCATCCTTGGCATAGACTACCTCAGGAAAGACCCCAAACAGTACCCCATGGGCTTTTGGTATAGCTGCCTTAGAGACAGAGGAAATTGAGCAGCTGTCCACCTTGCCTGGTCTCCAAAAGGATTCTTCTGTTGTGGGGTTGCTGAAGGTCGAAGAACAACAAATACCAATTGTGACCATAACAGTGCACTGGAAGCAATATCGCACCAACAGAGACATATGATTCCCATCCATAATCAGATCCGTAGACTGGAGAGCCAAGGAGTGATCAAGCAGGACCCGCTCACCCTTTAATAGCCCCATACGGCCAGTGCAAAAGTCTAATGGAGAGTGGAGACTAACAGTAGACTATCGAGGCCTGAATGAAGTCACACCACCCTTGAGTGCTGCCATACCGGACATGCTAGAACTTCAGTATGAACTGGAGTCAGAGGCAGCCAAGTGGTATGCCACAACTAATATTGCCAATGCATTTTTCTCAATTCCTCTGGCAGCAGAGTGCAGGCCACAGTTCGCTTTTACTTGGAGAGGTGTCCAATACACTTGGAACTGACTGCCCCAGGGGTGGAAACACAGCCCTACCATCTGCCATGGACTGATCCAGACTGCACTGGAACAGGGGCAAGATCCAGAACACCTACACTACATTGATGACATTATCGTGTGGGGTGATACAGCAAAGAAGCATTTGAGAAAAGGAGGAAAATAATCCAAATCCTGCTGAGAGCCGGTTTTGCCATAAACCGGAGTAAGGTCAAGGGACCTGCACAGGAGATTCAATTTTTGGGAATAAAATGGCAAGATGGATGTCTCCAGATCCCCACAGATGTGATCACCAAGATAAAACGTTGCCACCAACTAACAAGAAGGAAACAAGCCCTCTTAGGTGTTGGGGGGTTCTGGAGAATGCACATCCCAAATTACAGTTTGATTGCAAGCCCTCTCTGTCACGTGACCCAGAAGAAGAATAAAATTTAAATGGGACCCTGAGCAACAACAAGCCTTTGAACAAATTAAACGACTGATAGTTAGCCCCCTACAGGACAGCAAAGTGGTTCTGGGTGGGGACAACAGATTTAGGAGGAAGCCCCTTGCTTTTAATTGTCCTCTTTCTCCTTTATTTGTTGGGGTTTTTTTTGTTACTGTTTTCCAGCTTCCTGGGTGTTGTGGTTTAAAGCCTAGCTGTAACTCATGCAGTTCGCTCGCTCACTCACTCCCTCCACTTTCTTCCACCCCAGCTGCTCTTTGCCTGAGTCCAGATCTTCCTCCTCTGCCTTGCTGGGAAGTGCCACGTGGTCTCCTGTATCCTCCTGGGTCTCAGGCTCGCAGGGCTCAGCAGGCAGCTGCCTGAGAATGCTCTCAGCCGCTGCAGGGCTGGGCTCAGCCATGGGACTCGGCTCCTCTGCCTCCTCCTCCCGCTGCTCGGTAGCCACCTCCTTCCTGGCCTCCTGGTCCCCAGGGTTGCGTGCCCAGGCCGGTTTGGCTGCCAGCGGCTCCCCACAGCCTCACAAAGATGGAGGCGAGGATGAGGGCCAGGACGGAGAAGAGCAGCCGGATGGCCAGGTACAAGTCCGCGACCATGTCCGTCCCACCCTGCTACCGGAGCCCGCCCGTATTACAAGTCATTACCCTACAGTACAATGAAACAAGAACCTTAGCCCAAACCCCCATCTGATAAACGCTAAGACAGCAAATAGCGGCTGTAAGTAAGGTACCACATGCTGAACCTGTGAGATCAAGAGCAACAACTTTGAGAGCAAATAAATCAGCACTGTGACAAGTGACTATTAATCCTGTCATTATCTCAACCCTTCGTGCCCCACGTTGGGTGCCAAAAACTGCTGTGGTTTAAGCCTAGCTGTAACTCACGCAGTTCGCTCACTAGCTCCCCCCTCTTTCTTCCCCCCCACTCCTGAGGGAATGGGGAGGAGAACTGAAAGAATGCAACTCCCATGGGTTGAGGTAAGAACAGTCCAGTAACTAAGGTATAACATAAACCACTGCTACTAGCACCAATAATAATAATGGAAACAACAAGGGAAGAGAACAAAACTGCTCACCACCAATACCCAGCCCAACCGAGCAATGAACCCCCTCTTCAGGGTCCCTGCCCCCAGTTTTTACATCCTGGGCATGACATGCTGTGGTATGGAATACCTCTTTGGTCAGTTTGGGGCAGGTGTCCTGTCTTTGCTTCCTCAAAACCACCTAAACCACGACTCTCCTGGCTTCCCCTCCTCCCTGGCAGAGCATGAGGCTCAGAAAGTCCTTGGTCAGACTAAACATCTGAGCAGCAACTGAAAACATCGGTGTTATCAATGCTGTTCCCAGGCCAAAAGTTAAAAACACAGCACTGCACCAGCTACTAAGAAGGAGAAAAATGACTGCTACTGCTGAACCCAGGACACTGGGTAGTGGCCTCCTTCTTCCCTCCAGTGGACGCTTGAGGCCCCTGTACAGTTTGGGCCTGGAGGGACCAAGCAGTCTTGCTCCCTCTCAGCTTCCCTGACATCTTTCAGCCTATTCACAGCATCCCACAGCTCAGCCACCTGCTGCAGGAGGACCTCCACCAGGGAGCACCAAGTGCAGCTCTGCCCATTGTGCACCCTTGCCTCAGGAGACCAGTGCAGGCAGTCTACATTCTAACCTCTGCACTGCAGCCTCCCCTCTCATCAGCTCTGTCTGGGTGCCTACACTGGCCACCACCAGGGCAGCCAGAGCAAAGCTCTCAGACAGGGCCCTGGTCATAAGGCGAGTGCTCACCATCCCGCTCACCTGCCCGTGCAAACTGCCGCAAACTGCCTCAACCTGCCCTCTTTGCCCCTTCCAGTTTGTGGTGCTCCTGGTCACTCATGCTTCCTTGGGCAGGTTTTTAACCAGTCAGGGCTGGTGCTACTCCTCCTGGCTCCACCCCGTGAGTCAGCTGCTCCCATCAGCTGAGCTGCCTGCTCCTGAGCAGGTCCTGTCAAGGACTGGAGGCTCCCTCAGTGGCTATTGCCTCTCTGAGATGAGGCTCCTGGACTGTGAGCTTCCCTCCGCTCAGGTGTTGAAGGCATCCTCTCTCAAGCTACTCACCTCAGCAACTGGCCAGCAATGGCTCTTCTTTCACACTCTGGGTCTGACTTAGCAGGGTTGAGGTGGTGTGGCCTGTGCTATAACCCTTGCTGTTTTTTTAGGCTGTAGTGGATAGACTGGAACAAGAGCTTTCATCTGTTTGCTTCCCCTTTACCAGCCCACTCGAAAACCGCTTGTCCTGGGTTGAGGACAGTTGAGAAAAGAATTAAGATGTGTACCAGAGTGCTATGCTAAAGCAGTACTCCAAAGGACCACCTTTATTTTCATCTTTTGCCTTGTTGGCAGATCCCATGGTGTTGACCAGCAAGGTGACTTTCGGTAAATGTGTATCCCAAAGTCTGAAAATCCCACCACCAATTGCTCTCAGTGTAGTTACAGCCCATTGCATCGTTCAATTTTCCCAGAGGCCGGTGGATGGTAGGGGATGTGATATACCCACTTGTCGTGGTTTAAGCCTCTCTAACGCATGCAGTCTCTCGCTCAGTCACTTCCCCCTCTTTCTTCCCCCCACTCCTGGAGGGATGGGAAGGAGAATCAAAAGAATGCAACTCCCACAGGTTGAGATAAGAACAGTTTAGTAACTAAAGTATAACACAAACCACTACTGCTACCATCAATAATAATAATGACAAGGCAAATTCAAGGAAAGAATACAATTCTCACCACCTAATACCAAGCCTGACCATGCAGTGCACCCCCACCCTTCCGGGTCTCTGCTTTCTGCTTTTACATCCATGGCATGACATGCTGTGGTATGGAATAACCTCTTTGGTCAGTTTGGGTCAGGTGTCCTGTCTCTGCTTCCTCCGGGCTTCCCCTCCTCCCTGGCAGAGCATGAGRCTCAGAAAGTCCTTGSYCAGACCAAAACATTACCAAGCAGTAACTGAAAAACACTGGTGTTATCAGCGCTGCTCCCAGGCCCAAAATCAAAAACACAGTGCTGCACCAGCTACTAAGAAGCAGAAAAATGACTGCTGCTGCTGAACCCCTGACACCACTCATTGCCATGCTCTTTGGCCCAAGTGTCTACTGTTTCGGAAATGAGTCCCATTCTCTGACTCAGCTCTCTCAGGGGTGCTGTGTCAGCACAAGACTTGTTTCTCAAGGCCCAGGATAGCATTCCGGGCAGTGATGGGGGCACAGCGTATGTCTCCAGCCATCCAGTGGTTGCTCCCACCATGGCAAACACACGGTGCTTGCCTTGGAGGGTCGGTGAAAGTGCGATGTAGTCAGAGTGACAGGCTTCCCCATATTTGTACTTCAGCCATCGTCCTCCATACCAAAGAGGCTGTCATGGATTCAGCAGCAGCAGTCATTTTTCTCCTTCTTGGCAGCTGGTGCAGCACTGTGTTTTTGATTTTGGGCCTGGGAACAGTACTGATAACACCAGTGTTTCAGTTACTGCTTAGTGATGTCTTGGTCTGGCCAAAGAATTTCTGAGTCTCATGCTCTGCCAGGGAGGAGGGGAAGCCAGGAGGAAGCAGAGACAGGACACCTGACCCAAACTAGCCAAAGAGGTTATTCCATACCACAGCACGTCATGCCATGGATGAAAAGCAGAGAGCAGAGACCCGGAAGGGTGGGGGTGCACTGCGTGTTCGGGCTAGGTGAGCAATTTGTATTCTTTCCTTGTATTTGCCTTGTCATTATTATTATTGGTAGCAGCAGTAGTGGTCTTGTGGTATAATTTAGTTACTAAACTGTTCTTATCTCAACCTGTGGGAGTTGCATTCTTTTGATTCTCCTTCCCATCCCTCCGGGAGCAAGGGGAAGAAAGAGGGGGAAGTGAGTGAGAGAGAGAAACTGCGTGGCTGACTGGACTTAAACTACGACAGAGGCTTTGACTGTTTAGCTTGCTTAATTGCAGCACATGTTTCACAGTCATGAATAACCTGGGCAATAGTGTCCATTGTTAAGTCCACCCCTCGATCACAAGCCCATCTGTATGTTGCATCTCTGCCCTGATGGCCTGAAGTGTCATGGGCCCACCAGGCCAAAAATAATCCACCCTTATGTTGCCAATCTAAGTCCATCTGAGCCACTCCAATTTTAGCAGCTTTATCCACTTGTTGGTTGTTCTGGTGTTCCTCAGTGGCCCGACTCTTGGGTACATAACCATCTACGTAGCATACCTTCACCACCAGGTTCTGCACCAGGCCGGTAACCCAGAAAGCTGGGAAACAGTAACCAAAAAAAACAAACAACAAAAAAGGAGGAAGAGGACAATTAAAAGCAAGGGGCTTCCTCCTAAATCTGTTGTCCCCACCCAGAACCGCTTTGCAGTCCTGCAGGGGGCTAATGACGAAACATACGCGCACCAGGAACAACAGGCTAATGCGCTGGCAAAGATGATCACTACCGGTGCTGCCAGGAAAAAGTGGTGGGTCGTAGCAGTAGGGGACTCTACTCTGAAAGGAACAGAGGCACCCATCTGTCGGCCTGACCCAGTCTCAAGGGAGGTGTGTTGCCTACCAGGGGCTCAGATCAGGGATGTTGCAGAGAAGCTGCCTGCTCTAGTAAGTCCCACTGATAATTACCCAACTCTAGTCATCCATGTGGGTGCTAGGGGTACAGATAGCAGTAGCCAGGAGAACATAAAGAAGGACTACAGAGCTCTGGGAGAGGTGGTTAGGGGCTCTGGAGCTCAGATTGTCTTTTCGTCAATTCCCCAGGATACAGGGGAGGACCTTAAAAAGGCTTAGGAGGTTTGGCCAGGTTGATAAATGGTTAGAAGGGTGGTGCCATAGTCAGGGGTTTAGGTATCTTGAACAGGGGACTCAATTTAGTAGGCTAGGTCTACTGGGGGCTGGTGGAGCTGGTCTGAGAACAAAGGGGAAGAACTGTTTTGGTAGGAGGCTTGCCAGACTGGTCAAGGATGTTTTAAACTAGATGTGTCAGGAGACGAGGGGGGCATCATTCCATCCCAACACACCCAGTCAGTTGCCAGCACCTATAATAAATGCTCGGAGCAATGTAGTGATATTTCAGCCGCTACAGTCAATGAGCCAGCTTCATTTGGAGCTCTGCTCAGATGCCTCTACACAAATGCCCGTAGCATGGGGAACAAACAAGAGGAATTAGAGATGTGTGCATGTCTACGGGGGTATGACATCATAGGCATCACAGAAACATGGTGGGATGGCTCCTATGACTGGTGTGTTGGAATGGAAGGTTACAGGCTCTTTAGGAAAGACAGGCCGGGCAGAGAGGGAGGGGGAGTTACTATTTACGTTAGGGATAGGCTGGAGAGTATGGAACTCTGTCTGGGGACAGGTGAGCAGTCAATAGAAAGTTTGTGGGACAGGGTTAAAGGAAGAAAAGCGATGGGTTGGAAAGGAGCTTAAGATCATCGAGTTCCAACCCCCCTGCCATGGGCAGGGACACCTCCCACTAAACCATGCCACCCAAGGCTATATCCAACCTGGCCTTGAACACCACCAGGGATGGAGCATACACAACTTCCCTGGGCAACCCATTCCAGTGCCTTACCACCCTCACAGTAAAGAACTTCCTCCTTATATCCAATCTAAACTTCCCCTGCTTAAGTAGAACAAAAGATAAAAGTGAATTAGCATTCTTATAGGCCCCCTTCAGATAGTGGAAGGCTGCTATGAGGTCTCCATGCAGCCTTCTCTTCTCCAGGCAGAACAGCCCTAACTTTCTCATCCTGTCTTCATGCGGGAGGTGCTCCAGTCCCCTGACCATCCTCGTGGCCCTCCTCTGGACTTGTTCCAAAAGCTCCATGTCCTTTTTATGTTGAGGATACCAGAACTGCACACAATACTCCAAGTGAGGTCTCACAAGAGCAGAGTAGAGGAGCAGGATAACCTTCTTCGACCTGCTGGTCACATTCCTTTTGATGCAGCCCAGGATACGGTTGGCTTTCTGGGCTGCGAGCACACACGGCCGGCTCATGTTCATTTTTTTATCGATTAACTCCCCCAAGTCCTTCTCTGCAGGGGGGCTGCTCTGAATCTCTTCACTGCCCAACCTGTAGCTGTGCCTGGGATTGCTCCGACCCAGGTGGAGGACCTTGCACTTGGCATGGTTAAACTTCATCAGGTTGGCATCAGCCCACCTTACAAGCATGTCAAATTCCCTCTGGATGACATTCCTTCCCTCCAGTGTATCAACCGAACCACACAGCTTAGTGTCATCGGCAAATATGTTGAGGGCGCACTCAATCCCACTGTCCATGTCAACCTGTCATGGGTTCAGCAGAAGCAGTCATTTTTCTGCTTCTTGGTAGGTGGTGCAGTGCTGTGTTTTGACTTTCAGCCTGGGAACAGCGCTGATAACACCAGTGTTTTCAGTTACTGCTTGGTAATGTTTTGGTTTGACCAAGGACTTTCCGAGTCTCATGCCCTGCCAGGGAGGAGGGGAAGCCGGGAGGAAGCAGAGACAGGACACCTGACCCAAAATGACCAAAGAGGTATTCCATGCCACAGCACGTTATGCCCAGGATGTAAAACAGAGAGCAGAGACCCGGAAGGGTGGGGGTGCACTGCTTGGTCAGGCTGGGTATAAGTGGTGAGCGACTGTATTCTTTTCCCTTGTATTTCTCTTGTCATTATTATTATTGGTGGTAGCAGTAGTGGTTTGTGTTATGCCTTAGTTACTAAACTGTTCTTATCTCAACCTATGGGAGTTGCGTTCTTTCGATTCTCCTTCCCATCCCTCTGGGAGCGAGGAGAAGAAAGAGGGGGGAGTGAGTGAGAGAGCGACTGCGTGAGTTATAGAGGCTTAAACCATGACACAACCACAAAGATGTTGAACAAGACTGGTCCCAACACCCATCCCTGAGGGACACCACTCCTTACTGGTCTCCAGCTGGACATTGAGCCGTTGACCACAACTCCTTGCCTGCGTCCATCCAGCCACTTCTTTATCCACTGAGTGGTCCACCTATCAAATTGATGTCTCTCCAACTTAGAGACAAGGATGTAGTGTGGGACAGTGTTGAACGCTTTGCACAAGTCCAGGTAGATGACGTCAACTGCTCTACCCCTGTCCATCAGTTCCGTAGCCCCATCAAAGAAGGCCACCAAATTGGTCAGGCAGAATTTCCCCTTAGTGAAGCCATGCTGGCTGTCACCAAGCACCTTGTTGTTTTTCATGAGCCTTAGCATACCTTCCAGGAGAATCTGCTCCAAGATTTTGACAGTCACAGAGGTGAGACTGGTCTGTAGTTCCCCCTTCTTGAAAATGGAGGTTATATTACTTTTTTTCCAGTCATTGGGAGCTTTACCTGACTGTCATGATTTTTCAAATGTGATGGACAGTGGTGTAGCAACTTCATTTGCCAGCTCCTTCAGGACCCACGGATGGATTTCATCAGGTCCCATGGGCTTGTATACGTTCAGGTTCTTAAGATGGTCTCGAA